>RJWM01035017.1:0-19259 GCA_004363535.1 Dasyprocta punctata | reverse complement strand
TCAGATAACTACAGCCCTAACCAACATTAGAGTGTAATGTTAGTTGAGTTACTTAATTGATAGACCCTGAGCCAAATCTGATCAGTTGAGCATAGTTGAAAAACTATGAGATAAGCAAGTATTTATTATTGCTTTAAACCACTAAGCTTTGTATATTTTATTACTCAGCAGTGGATACCTAAAACAAATCTTGGTGCTTTGTGATAGGATCCTGTCGCTGCACAAAAGTAGGGGAGTGTTGCTGGAAGAACCTAGTAGTTCAATGGTCTTGGAGGCATCTACCACTAATGGCTTAAAGAGATGTGAGGAATTGTTATTGAAGACTAGAAGAAAGAAGATCCTTCTTATGTATTAGCAGAAAGCTTATCAACATCATCATTTGCAGAAATGGATAAAATAGAAACTATACTTAATGAACTGGTGGGTTGATTTAAGAATATTTCCTGGGACGTTTGTGAAAAACTTGTGAAAAGTTGTGAAAACTTCCTGGCCTTGTTGCTTGGAGTTGAATATGATAAATATGAGAAGAAAGAAACTGAAGAAAGGAATGTAAAACATACAGGATCCATGTATTGGTTTTGAGAATTCTAGCTTCTCCAGATAGCAAATACTGTTAAAATTTTAAGATGTCTCTGATTCAAAAATTAAATCAGGTCACTTTGAGAAAAATGCAATCTAAAGTTCAATCCAAAATAGTAAAATCTTTGTTATAGGAACTCAGGAAGATGTAAAATGGTGCCTTAGAAAATTGCACCATCAAATAATAGGAATTCTAACAATTTAGGGCACTGTGTATTAGAAGCTTAACATAAACCACAGATACAAAAATATTTTCTCAGTTGTATTTGTGGATATGACTTTTTTTAAATTTAAGTTTATTGGTACAATTTACGTATACACAATGATCACATTCATTATAGGTAATTTGTTTTCCTACATGATATATCTTGTTCCTTCTTTTTTTCCCCATTGCCATCACCTCTTTTCAAACCCCCTTTACCTTGCCATTCACAAAGCTCATTTTTTATTTTGTCCTTCTTTTCTTTTTCCCTTCCTTCCTTCCTTTCCCCTCCTCCCTTCCTATTTCCCTTTTCCTTTGGAGCAGTTTCTTCTAATTTCACAGTATCTGTTGTACACTTATGATTCTTATTTACATTTTCAGTTTCTCACACCATAGCTTTTTATAGCTAGAGTAAACCAGTGTTTTATATGAAGTTGTGCTCAATGAAATACCACCAATTTAGTCTTAAAAGGACAGACAATACAAAATGGAAAGAGGCCTTTTGACCACCGGACTTCCACAGGTAGAAAGAAGGCTGAAACTAACTTGACTTTGGATATGGATTGCCTTTCATGAAAAAGGAAGGATAATTCAAAAGGCAGAGCCAAGATTCATGGAGAATCGTTTTCTGATCTTGAAAACTAAGCAGCAAACTGCCAGCATTCCAACTGATCAATTTCAGAATTATCTAGACTCCTGTTTGCTTTTTGCTTCCCCTTTTCTTGAGTCTATGTAGTAGTTAACCTATGTTTATTCCACTGTTTTATGTTAGTTTTATGAGACAGAATAAAGTGTGGTAGATTTCCTGTTTCTTTGGTTCACAGGTCTTCAGATCTAGAGGAACTATACTGTAGTAGATATTTTCAAGAAACTATAACACAGCAGCCTCAACCACACCTAGACCTGAATTCAGTGACAAGATCCTGGATTTTGAGCTGATGCAATAAATGGTTGAAACTTTTATGACAATGAGCAGGAGAAGGTATTTTGCATGTGTTAAGAATATGAATCATTGGAAAGAGTGTGCATTATAGTTGGTAGCCTTTATAATGGTCCCAAGGGAGCCTCACTTCTTGGTATACACACTAGTGCAGTCTTCTCCTACATTGAATATGGCTTACCTGTGTGACCTATATAATACTATGGAAATGAAGGTACGTGATTTCCAGATTGGATCATAAAAGTCTTGTAACTTTTGTTTTGGTCTCAGATTGCTTGCTTTTAAAAGTAAGCTACCATGTCTTTCAACAAAGTTTAAAGTTCTGCAAAACTGCTCCTGCAGACAAGAACTGAAATTGCCCAGAACAACTACTACCAGTACTTCCTTTTCAGCTATGTGAGAGAGCCTCTTTGAAAGTGTTTGCCCTAGTCTCAGTCAAGTATTCAGACGACTTAAAGCCCAGATCAGCATTCTGATGGCAGTCCTAGAATCTCAGAACCAATTAGACTCAACAGCATAAATGTGTTTTACAGGTGGGCCTAGAAGACACATATCAAAACGGTAAGAAGCGTGCTAGTAAGAGGAACATCAGCATCATTGTGAACTGCCATTAGTAGGGAATACTTCCTGACAGCAGTGGAGTCAATATGATTCCAAAGTAATGGAGCCCAGATAGTGGTAAAGGCAAGAACAATTTTTCTAACAAATGATAAGTGTGGAGTAGGGTACTTGATCCACAGTGATGGTAACAAAAAATAGTTTTCTTGATACAAAGTAGATGGATAGCCAGTGAGGGTACAGCATAAGCCACACAACCAGAAGAAAGGATGAATGGTTTATCAGGAACCTGAGGACAGGCACCTAATACAACCACTCCCCACAACATCCTAGTCTCTTGTTAGAACACAGGTATGTGTAGATTAGGTGTGGATCCACCTGGTGGGCATTTATACAGTTGTCAAATGTATCATTAGAAAAGATACATGTGATACTTGGTATAGCCTCTGAATTGACTCCTTGGCCTCTGGGGAAGATTTGCTGGTATGGTTTGTGTCTGGATGTCTCCCCAAAGCCTCATGCTGTCATGGCAGGGTGCTTTTAGAAGGTGGCTAAATCTAGAGTTTATGATTGATTCATTATCTAGTGCTGGGATTATGGGTGTGAGTGCCAAACCCACCCTAGGGTGAGTAGCCTACTTACAAAATAAGGGACAGAAGGAGTCTTTTCTTGTGCTACTCCCCTTTTTGTTCTTGTTGCTTTTGCTGTTTTCCACTGTAATCTACTGTTGCCCACTACCATGTGCTACTCTTCCTTGGAGCCAGCCAAGTATGGACTGAAACCTCCACCAACTGTGAGCTAAATAAGTGTTTCCTCCTTTATCTTTGGGTGTTGGGTATTTTGTCCCAGAAATATTTGATATTTCTCCAAATTAAAATAAAGTCATTGCACAAGATTTGTGGCATTGTTGGCTTCAAGATGGTAATTGAAACGAAATAGGAATAAATGAAATTCCTTGAGATACTTGTAGATCTACTGTGAAAATCTAAAACTCATGTCGCGTCTTCAAATTTTTTTCTTTTCACAGTTTCATCCTTTTACACTTTATTTCCTCATAAGATTAATGATATCATTTTGTTTCTTCTATAGATGGCTTACATGCGTGTTTTTCTTCCAGAACTATTATGATAGATATATAGTTAGTATTTATGTTTCCTCCCACAGGTATTCAAAGAGAATAACACTACCAAAGTAGCTGTAAAGGACTTGTCTTTGAATTTATATAAAGGACAGATCACTGTTCTTCTAGGACATAATGGGGCAGGAAAATCCACTACTCTATCCATTCTCTCAGGTTGGTGTTCAGTACTGTTCAGAGGTTGTCCTTACCAGGAAACTAGATAGAATAATACTTTTGTGTATCCTCTCATGTATCAAGTATAGTCATTGAAGTGATGCATAGTTTAATAATCCACTTTCCTTTTAAATTTGCAAATAATTGTCATAAAATTTTAAAGTGAGTATTTTTGGGGAGGAGACATTATATTAATGATAAAAGGTCAATCCAAAAAGAAGACAATAATTCTTAAAATATGTGTATCAAACTATAGAGCATCAAGGACTGTGGGGTATAGCCTAGTGGTGGAGTGCTTACCTAGCATGTATGAAGCCCTTGGTTTAATACCCAGTACCACAAAAAAAAAGAAAAATACAGAGCATAAAAATATCCATAGCATAAACTGATATATTTGAAAAAAGAAATAGACATATTTGCAGTTATTCTTGAAATCTTCCATAGTATTCTCCTAGTAATTGATAGAACCATTAGACAGAGAATCAACCAGACAAGCAATAAGAATATTGAAGAACTTTAACCACACTATTAACAGTAGGCTCTACTTTATAGAAAACTGCAGTCTAACAGCAGCAGATTACACATTCTTTTCAGCCATTGTGAACAACTTCCAGAGTATGCTACATTGTAGGCTGCACTCAAAAAGGAATAGAGAAAGCCAAAAACTGGAGGTGTTCAGGCAGAAAGGGTATTATTCCAGACTGAAACTCAAGAAATCAAGAGTACCAGAAAAGGTGAGATTGTCTATAAATATGAGAAACAACTTAAAAATTACTATATGTATTGGCTTGATTCTGTGTCTCCCCAAGGCCTCATCTAATTTGGATGGGGCTGAGTCTGGCGTTTGTGATTGGTTTGTTGTCTAGCACTGGGATTGGTGATGTGAGTGCTGCACCCACATGGGGGTGGAGCTGACTTAGAGTGTAAGGACAGGAGGAACATGTCTCTCTTGCTGTCTTTTGCTGGTTCACCTTGCTGTTTAGAGGCCACCATGAATGGCTGCCCTACCATACCATACTGCCTTGGAGTCAACTAAGTATGGATGGGAACCCCTGAGAACTGTAAGAAATAAACCTTTACTTCCCTAATTTTGGGCGTCAGATATTTTGTCTCAGCAATGAGTGAAAAGTAACTAAGACAGAATTTGGTAACAGGAATGGGGTTGTTGCTGTGACTAAACTTGACCATGTGGTTTAAGAGCCTTTGGAAATGGCTGTGGGAAGAGTTTGGAAAGGTTTGGAGATGTCGCCTAAATGCATAGAGCTGGAACAGCTTAGGATGTTCTGTCAGGGAGATTCTAGTCAGAGCTCAGAACACCAGAAGGCTGATAAAAAGCCTGCCAGTAAACACCAGGCTTGGGCGGTTTCTGCTGGGAAGGACTGCATTGGTTGTTGGACTCCACATGATGTGTGTTAAGCCTTAGCAGAAAGTTTGTCTGCATTCTGCTCATGCCCAGAGACTTTACCTGAGACTGAGATTAAGGGTGATGGACTGATTAATCTGGCAAAAGAAATTTCAAGGCAATCAAATGTTGAAGTGGTGGCCTGGCTGTTGTTGTAGGCTTTTAGCCAGATTTATGTTGTGAATCAAGAGCAAAGAGCCCAGCATGGTGATTTAAAACATTGTGAGTTTGGCCAGGAAGCTATGGACTATAAAGATAGAGCTGAGACCTCAATTTCTGAGAAGGAACAAAGAAATAAAAAAGATGGCCTGGGGGCATCCTGGGAAGCAGTGGGCTCCCACCCTTTGCAGTCTCAGGCCTTCAAAAGTGAAAGAGTTTGCTCAGAGGAAATAGCCACAGAATGCTGTGTTCCAGAGCGGCAAAGAGGCCACAGGAGGTTCCAAAATGGCTGTGACCACACCACATTCCAGAATGGCAGCGGCATAGAGAATCTGTTCCTCACAATCAAGTTCAGAGAGCTCAGCAATCCAGGCACTTGACCCCTACAGCCAAGAGAGAGGAAAGCTTGGCTACTGCTCCAGCTGGCAGTGGACCTTAGTGGCATCCACATGACGCTGGTTTTCAGTGCAAGGAAAATGGAGAAATTCTAAGCTTAAGGCAGCTTCTGCCCCACCTTCAGAGGGCAATATGTAAAGATGTCAGGGTGAAACCAAGGGTACAGTGGAAAGCCCAGAAGTTTGAAAAAGCCAGGAATGTGGATCATCCAAGAAAACCTGCAAGAATTGAGCAGAGTGGGCTTAAGAGAGAAACTATGAAAAATGGAGCCCCTGGAAGTTCCACAGGGGTTGAATCACTCAAACCTTTTAGAACTTGCAACCAGATTGCTTCAGATGCTGAGCATAGAACTCTAGGACTTAATGTTTGCCCTGCTGGATTTTGGACTTGCTTTATTTCCAATGCCTTGTATTTCCCTGTTTATAACTTTTGGAATGGTAATGTTTATCTTGTGCCTTTGCATTTTGGAAGTGTTTAATTTGTTTTCATTTGTGCAGAGGGTTATAGTTGAGAGTTTGCCATAGATCTTGGAGAGATTTGGGACTTGGACTTTTCAGCAATGCTGAAACTGTTAGGACTTTGGCAACTCCTGCAGATGGACTAAATGCCTTTTGCATAAAGGGATGTGCACGAGTCTTTGGGGGGCCAGGGGTGGAATGTACTGGTTTGATCTTGTATCTCCCCAAGTCCTCATGTAATTTGGACGGGGCTGAGTCTGGCATTTGTGATTGGTTTGTTGTCCAGCGCTGGGATTGGTGGTGTGAGTGCTGCACCTACCCAGGAGTGGAGCCAACTTACAGTATAAGGGCAGGAGGAATGTGTCTCTCTTGCTCGGTCTCTCTTGCCAGTTAGCTTGCTGTTGCAGCTGCCATGAATGGCTGCCCCACCACACCACACTGCCTTGGAGCCAACTAAGTATAGACTGAAACCCTAAAAACTGTAAGAAATAAACCTTTCCTTCCCTAATTTTGGGCATCAGGTATTTTGTCTCATCAATAAGTGAAAAGTAACTAAGACACTGTGTATAAATATTTCTTTGGAATTTATTAAATATTGTTAAAAAATACCAATATTCCTCTTTTAGGTCAATGGGTTACTCCTCCCTCCAGTGAAACAAGCAAAGCTAGCAAAAACTAGTAACAACAACAACAACAAAAAAAAACCTGAACCATTTAAAATCTCTGAAAATTGTTTTAAGGGCATACAGCAAATGTCTAAACATGTATTCAAGGAAATCAGTAAAATCCAATAAAATCTTCTAAACTGACATTTGAGCCACGTTCTCCTCTGTTTACCACATTCCCCAACTCTGCTTGCTGGTAGTTTCCACTCTGGGTGAGTATGACAAAAAACACAGTACCCTCTCCCCTCAGCTGCTGAGAAGAAGTGGTATTATTTCACTGGAAAGGATAGATTACCAAAATTTCTCACCTTCTCAACTTCAGTTAAAAAATATAAATTCCCAGTGAATACATCCAAGAAATTAGAGACTCCATTCCTTCACCCATCTGCGCCCCATCAACAGAAGATCTCCTCAGATATAACGGGATTGTCACACTGGATCCCACTCTCCTAGTCCAACCTCACTCCTAGGACAGAGGACCCCCATTGGGAGAAGCTACCTAAGAAGACCAGAAGGTAGTCCTACCCATTTGGGAATGCCAGAGAAAAGGAGAGAAAAAAACAAACTGAGAGATTTTATCCAGGGAGCTCCAAAGGTGTGGCTTTAAAGAGAAAGAGGGGAAGGCCAAGGCTAACAGTATCCTTAAAAGAAATAATCTGCTTTTAAGAGCAGAAATGTAAATGAGAAGAACTAGAGAAAGAGACAGCTGGCAAGAGCTCTTCTGAGACCAGAACAAACTTCAAAGATGTGCTTTTGTTTGTTTTTTCTCTTTTAAAGAGAAAACACAGAAAAGAAAAACAGCAAAAGAGACAAACAATAACAACAAAAACCCCAAAACAATAACAATATAGGCTTTCAAAACAAGATGGTAGGGATTTAACAATGGTTGCTATATTTGCATATTGCTATATTCAAAAGAGTTTGTTGGATTACCAGATATAGACATGCAAAATTCTATGAGTATTAACTAATCCTGTGAGTATTACCTGTTCTTTTCCAAGAACAAATAGAGTTAGTAGTATAATCATCTTAGCTACCTTATATATATATATAGAAATTTATATCTTTTTCCTTTTCCCTTTTTTTCTCCTTTTCCCTATACCAGTTTTTAAAAGCACATCTTTGGTATCCTTCCCCCTCTGAGGAGGATAACAAAGATGTGCTTTTTAAAACTACACCTTGGGTATGGTAGCACATGACTACAATCCTGAGCACTCCAGAGAGTGAGGCAGGAAGATCACTAGGAGGTTCAAGGCCAGCCTGGGCTACAAAGTGAATTAAAGGCCAGCCTAAATTGTGTAGTGAAACCCTGTCTCAAATACATGAATGAATAAACAAACAAACAAACAAACCTTGTATCAGACTGCTGATTGGTTTACATGTCAGGGCATTGTTGAAAATTATAGAGTAATCATCTCATATTAAGGCTAGTTAATTGCTGGGTGTAATACCAAAACAAGGCAGAGAACTTAATAGAGAGGTGAGAGACAGCAAAAGAGAGCAATGATAAATTTTCATGTGTGTGTGGTACCAGGGATCAAACTCACAACCTCACGTTTGCTAGGATGGTGCTTATGCCACTGAGCTAAATCCCCAGCCCAAGCCATAATAAAATTGCTGTCATCCAAACCAGTAGTGAAAGGCTGTCCCCTCCAAGGAATAACACTATGGCTTCATATTTCAGGAGAAATAGAATTTACTAAAGTAGTTTAGCCGACTCACAGAACAAATAAGCAAGCCAATGACTGTGGAGACCAGAGGAGAGTTGAGACTTAATTGGCTTCTCTGTCAATACAACTGTCATCACGTTGTTTACCTGGGTATATACTAATGGATAATGGAAGGCAGATGAATTTTGTGTTACTTTAATTGCTTGTATCCGTGTTTCAGTGAATAAAAGCAGGCTGAGCCAGATGCTTAGGGCTCCCCTGCCTACTAAAGGCAAGAGCAGCTTGGCTGCCCACATGTTAAAGTGACTGTGTCTGTCTTTCATTTTCATTCATTCCTGGTTCAGGGTGACAAAGTAGCAGGACTAGGTCCCTACAAGTGGCGCCTTGGGTGGAGAAAGACTGGAGTGGGCTGGTTCTCCACTGGGACCTGCAGTGTTGACCAGTTTGCTACAAATGACAACATAAACAACCCTTGGTGATGGATGGTTAAGTAGAATTGGTATCCAAAGTTACTACAAAGTGTTGCTAAAATACATCAGAAAATATTCAGTTTTCAAAAAAATCATGAGACATACAAAGAAAAACTGTGTGGCTCACACAATGAGGAAAAATCAGACAAAGGTAAATTCCTAAAAGAGGTACCAGATTTCAGATATTTTGTACAAAAATACCAAAGTAACTGTAACAAATAATTCAAGTAATTTGAAGTAAATGATGACATGAGACAGTATCTCAACAAATAGGAAAAAAAAGTCAGCAGACAGGTATCCTATAAAAGAATCGAGTGAAAATTCTGGAGTAAGTGTAATAACCAAAGAGAAAAATTTGTCAAAGAGAATTAACAGAAGGTGTGAACTGACAAAAGACAGAATCAGTGAACTTGAAGACAAATTGATAGTATAAGTCTCCAACTTGGTGTGACTCTCCCAGCCCCCAGCCTGCTTGCCAGCAGAAGCATTACTCTGCAGGGAACTCAGCTCAGCACCCAAGGCTGTCATCGGCAAACACAGGAAAGAAGATAGGACAAGAAAGTTCTCAGGTCCTGGAGACATCTGGAGATACCCAAGAATTTACAACAGATACTTCAAAGGACTCAGTCCATCAAGATGAAAGATTGCCAGAAAAATTTAACCACAGATGTTCATTGTATCTTTCCATTTAATAGCCCCTGCCTTCTCTCCATCTCTATAAGAGAGACACACTTCTCTTTGTTCAGGGCAGAAGGTCTTACTGCACTCTCTGCCTAAACTCAAATTCCATGCCATGTTGCCTTTACACAAGCCCAGTGGTCTCTGCTGGTTATATATGTTACAAATAGAGATTATGCTGTCTGAATAATAGGAAAAATTAACAGTGTCCAAGAGTGCTGGATGTCTTTACATAATCAAATATTTGTATAGTATGAGTACTAAAAGGGGAGTAGAAAGAGAAGCAGAAAAAGTATTCTAGAAAAATAATGGTTGAAAAATATCTACATTTTCTGAAAATATTAGTCTACATATTCAAGAAATTCCAGCCTCTCCCTGTGAGTCAGCACCATTCACAGACTGGTGGTAGAGAGAATAAGGCCACACCAGCAAGCAAGACCAGTCTGGGAACCAGTGCCATGTGCGGGCCATCACCAAACTAGAACAGACATTCCCCATTCCAGTGCACGGGCTGGCAAACAAGAAGTACCAGTCCCACCCTCCACCCCCACCCCACCTTAAGGGACCGGCTTATCCAGAAAAACACAGGCTGTGTTGATGATAGCTGTGGAGGTCAAATTCAATTGTTTCACTAACATTGCAGGTCTAAGGTCAATGGTCTGAGGTTCAGAGGATAGTGGTACACAGTGTGGCATCTAGGGGGGATTTCCTTCTGAGGGTTGCAGCCATTGTTGATTCCCTATGGTCTTGTTTTGGAAGTCCTATATCATTTCCATTGTTTTGTTGGGTTGGGTTTTATTCTCTTTTGTTTTGTCTGATTATATCAAATCCAATAGCAGGAGGAGCTATTTCAAAGATAGCAAGATATATTATGGTAGCAATTTTGTATTTACTATTGGCTTGTTTTTGAAGTCCTTTATTGCATTCATTGTTTCATTTTTATTGTTTCTATTCTATTCTGTTCTGTTTGATTTTTACTGTCTGAAGTTATCTACAGCTATTTTGAAGACATCAAAAGGCATTATGGTAACTATTGTTGAATTTGTAATGTTTTGAAGTCCTATATCTATTACACTGGTTTGTTTTGATTGGTTTTATTCTGTTTTATCCTCTTTAAAATAAAAAAACTTAAAAACTCAATAAACGTAAAATACAATAAACATAAAAAGGTGCATGTCCAGACATACTATAATAATAAGTCTGAAAAACAAGGAGAAATGTTGAAAGCAGCAAAAGAAAAATGACTCCTAATATGCAACAGAGCCCCTAATAAAACTGAAGGCTGACTTACTAGAAATAAGGCCAGAATTCGATGGAGTGACACATTCAAAGTGTTAAAAGAAAAACTGTCAACCAGTTGTCTGTCTTTCAAAAATAAACATGAAGTGAAGACATTCACAGATAAATAAAACCTGAAACAATTCATCACTAGCAGATCTGCCTTGCCTATACAGACATACTTTGTTGGAATTAGTAAATATTTGAAGTGTAGGTTCTGATAAGATATATTGTGAGTGCCAGAGCAACTATAAAGAAAATCAGAATTATACAGTAAAAATGTAATTAAAAGATTAAGGTGTTTTTACACTAGAAAATATTTAGTTAATGTAAAAGAAGCAGTGACAAAGATACAAAATAGCAAAGGCATAAGCTAGAAAACAAGTTACAAACATAACAGCTATGTAAAAAATTACATTAAATACAAATATTAGTCTGTACAAAAAACAGAAATTGTGAGATTGGATGAAAAAGTAAGGTCTAACTCCATGCTGTCTTTTTTTTATTTAAGAGAAGAAAGACACATATAAGAAAGACAAAAAGCAAAAGAGACAAACAAACGACAACAGCAAATCCACAACAGTAACATTATAGGTTTACAAAACAAGATGATAGGAACTTGACAATGGTTGCAATATTGCGTATCGTTACCTTCAACACAGTTGTTTACATTAACAGATATGGACATGCAAAATTGATCTAATCATATGAGTATTAACTGATTTTTCTCAATAACTAATACATTCAGCAGTATAGTCATTTTAGTTATCTTACATATACATATATACAGATTTATGTCTTTTTCCTTTTCCCTTTTTTCCTCCTTTTCCCTTTCCCAATTACTTTTGCTCTTTGAGCAGTTTTTTACCCATACACAGTATTTATTGTATATTTTGGATCATATATACTTTTTCAGTTTCTTACACTAGGGAGACAATACGGTATTTATACATGTGGGTTTAATTAAGCTCACTTATAAGTATGGTCTCAAGTCGTGTCCATTTACTTATAAAAGTCTCAATACAATCTTTCTTGATAGCTGAGTAGTACTCCTTTGCATAAATATACATCTTTTTTATCCATTCCTTGATTGATGGGCACTTGGTTTGTTTCCAAGATTTGGCTTTTACAAATTGGGTTGCTACAAACATGGTTGCACAAATATCACTGTGGTGTGATGATTTCAATTCTTCTGGGAAAATGCCCAGAAGTGGGATAGCTGGGTCAAATGGGATCTCTAATCCTAGGTTCTTGAGGAATCTCCACACTAATTTCCACAGTGGTTGCACCAGTCTACACTCCCACCAACAGTGGAGAAGAGTTCCTTTTTCCCCACAGTCCCTCCAGCATTTGTTGTTTGTTGATTTTTTTATCTTGGCCATTCTTTCTGGAGTGAGATGGAATCTCAGTGTTGTTTTAATTTGCATTTCCCGAATGACCATTGATGTTGAACATTTTTTCATATATTTACTTGCCATTTGTTTTTCTTTCTCTGAGAAGTGTGTATTCATCTCAGATGCCCATTTTTGGATTGGGTCCTTGAATTTTAGGGGCCTGATTTCTTTTAATTCTTTATACGCTTTCGATAGAAGTCCTTTGTCTGATGGACAATTGGCTAAGATATTTTCCCAGTTGGTGGGTTTTCTTTTCACTCTATTGGAAATTTCCTTTGACATGCAAGAACTTTTTAGTTAGATGAGATCCCAGTTGTTGATTCTGGGAAGTGTTTCCTATGCAATTTTATTTTTGTTCATGAACTCTCTGCCTACTCCTATGTCATCAAGATTTTTACCTATTTTGTCTTCTAGCAAGTTTAGTTCTTTGTTTTAATATTCAGATCTTTGATCCATTTTGACTTTATTTTAGTGCATGGTGATAGACATGGATCTAGTTTTAGTTTATGGCATGTAGAAAGCCAGTTTTTCCACAACCATTTGTTAAAGTGGTTTTCTTCCAATGCGCATTTGGCCCCTTTGTCAAAGATAAAGTGGCTGAGTGTGTTTGTAGTTGTGACTATATCTTCTAATCTATTCCATTGATCTTCAGGTCTGTTTTGATTCCAGTACCATACTGATTTTATTCATAGTAGCTTTGTAATGTAGCTTCAATTCAGGGATTGTGATGCCTCCTGCCTTACCTTTGTTGCCCAGAATTGCCTTGGCTCTTCTAGGTCTCTTCTGGTTCCAGATGAATTCCAGGAAGATTTCTCTAGCTCTGTGAGGTAGGTAAGTGTTATTTTGACTGGGATTGCATTAAATCTGTGTAACAATTTTGCGAGAATGGCCATTTTCACGATGTTTGTTCTTCCTATCCAAGAAGAGGGAATATCTTTTCATTTTCTGAAATCTTTGATTTCCTTCTTCAGAGTAACGTAATTTTCACTGTATAGATCTTTTACTTCCTTTGCTAGATTGATTCCTATGTATTTTATTTTTTTGGATGTTATACTGAAGGGTGTGGTTACTCTCGTTTCTCTCTCAGTGACTTTGTTGTTTGTGTACAGGAATGCTATTGATTTTTGTGTGTTGATCTTGTATCCAGCAACATTACTGAATTTAGTTATTACATCTAGAAGTCTTGTAATGGATTTTTGGGGTCTTATATGTAGAGTATCATATCATCTGCAAATAATAATTTTACTTTTTCCTTTCCTAACCTTATTCCCTTTATTTCTCCCTCTTGTCTAATTGCTCTGGCTAATGCTTCCAGAACTATATTGAATAGGACTGGTGATAATGGACATCCTTGTCTTGTTCCTGATTTTAGATTGAAAGTTTTCAGTTTTGGTCCATTTAGTAAGATGTTGGCTGTTGGTTTATGATATATGGCTTTTATCAGGTTGAGGTACACACCATCTATGCCAATTTTCTGTAGGGTTTTTATCATGAATGAGTGTTGGATTTTGTCAAAAGCTTTTTCTGAAACTATTGTGATGATCTTGTGATTCATGTCCTTGGGCCTGTTGATATAGTATATTACATTTATTGATTTGCATATGTTGAACCATCCCTGCATTCCTGGGATGAATCCTACTTGATCATAGTGTATAATCTTCCTGATAACTTTCTGTATTCTATTTGCCTGTATTTTATTGAGGATTTTTGCATCTATGTTCATTAGGGAGATTGGCCTGTAATTTTCTTTTTTGGTTGGGTCTTTCTCTGGTTTTGGTATTAGGGTAATACTTGTTTCCAGAAATGAGTTAGGGAGACTTACTTGCCTTTCAGTTTCATTGAAGAGTTTGAAGAGTGTTGGCATTAAGTCTTCCCTAAATTTCTGTAGAATTCAGCAGTGAATCCATCAGGACCTGGGCTTTTCTTTGTTGGTGAGGTTCTAATTACATTTTCAACGTCATTAACTGAAATTGGGTTATTCAGCAGTTTTACATCTTCTTGATTCAGCTTTGGTGATTCATATGTTTCTAGAGATCTGTCCATTTCTTCTGTGTTATGAATCTATGTGAGTAAAGGTTTTTGAAGTAGTTGTTGATGATGTTCTGTATTTCCACAGGGTCTGTAGTGATTTTACTCTTTTCATTTCTTATTGCATGAATCTGAGTTTTTTCTTTCCTCTTTTTGGTAAGGTTGGCTAGGGGCTTATCAATCTGATTTAGTCTTTCAAAGAACCAACTCTTTGATTCATTAATTCCTTATATTGTTTTCTTAGTTTCAATTGCATTAATTTCTGCTCTGATCTTGACAATTTCCTCCCTTCTTTGGGCTTTGGACTTGACTTGCTCTTCTTTTTCTAGAAGTTTGAGGTGTAGCATTAGGTTGTTTATGTGTGTTCTTTCCATTTTTCTGATGTGGGAGTTTAGTACTGTAAGTTTACCTCTGAGGACTGCTTTTATTGTGTCCCACAGGTTCTGGTAATTTGTGTTTGCATTTTCATTGAATTGTAGATATTGTTGAATTTTTCGTTAATTTCTTCTGTGACCCCTTGATTGTTTAGGAGAGTATTATTTAATTTCCATGTGTTTATGGGGTTCTTGTGGGGTTTTTTGTCATTCATTTCCAATTTTACTGCACTATGGTCAGATAATATGCATGGAATTATTTCAGTTCCTTTGCATTTACTTAAGCATGTTTTGTGGACCACCACTGTATGGTCCTTTTTAAAGAATGATCCATGTGCAGCTGAGATGAATGTGTATTCTGATATTGATGGGTGGAACATTCAGTATACATCTACTAGGTCAATTTATTCATAAGTTTGATTCAGTTCTGTTATTTCTTTGCTGATTTTTTGTTTGGTTGATCTGTCTCTCTGTGACAGTGGGGTATTAAGGTCCCCCATTATAGCTGTGTTATTGTTTATTTGGTTTTTCGTGTCTATTAAGAATTGTCTTACATAGTTGGGTGCTCCCGTATTCAGTGCATATATATAATTATGATTGTAATCTCTTCCTCTTGAAACTTTCCCCTAACAAGTATGTACTGACCTTCTTTATCTCTTTTGATCATTCTCAGTTTGAAGTTCACATTGTCTGCAAACTTAATAGTTACCCCTGCTTTTTTTCTGGGTTCCTGTTGATTGGAGTATTGGTTTCCAGCCTTTGATTTTTAGTCTGTGAATTTCCTTTTGAGTGAAATATGTTTCTTGTTCACAACATATTGTTGGATTTTGTTTCTTAACCCACTCTGCAAGTCTGTTTTTTTTATTGGTGAGTTGAGACCATTTACATTGATTGATATAACTGATATGTACTGACTCATTCCTGTCATGATATCTTTCTGTTGTTGGTTTTCTACATTTTCTGTTTAATTTTTTGGCCCCCTTAGTGTTTTCCTTTTGTTGCTTTTCTTAAGATTGTAGCTATCTTTGTCTCTTTCTAGAGTGTCTTTTAGTACTCTTTGTAGTGTTGGTTTGGTGGCCATGAATTTCTTCAGTTGTTCTTTTTCATGGAAATATCTTGTTTCTCCATCAATTTTTAATGATAGTTTTGCAGGATACATCAATCGGGGTTGAACGTTGTTTTCTTTCAGGATTTGAAATACTTCACTCCAAGCTCTTCTTGACTTGAAGGTTTGTGCTGAGAAGTCTGCCATGATTCTGGTAGACTTTCCTTCATAGGTGGTCTGTTTCTTTTCACTGACAGCTTTTAGTATTTTGTTCTTGTGCTGTATTTCTGATACCCTAATTATTATATGTCTGGGCAAAGGTTTATTATGGTTATGGTTAATTGGGGTTTGTATGCCTCACTTACCTGTATATCAGATTCTCTTCACATGTTTGGAAAATTTTATGCTATTATTTCTGTAAATAGTCTTTGCAGGTCATCAGTATTGACCCCTGCTTTTTCATTGATGCCTATTAATCTTATGTTATTTCTCTTGGCATCATCTTACAGCAGTTGAATTGTTGTTTCCTAGTTCCTTGTTATTTTTAAGAGTTCTTTCTTTAACGATTGTTAGCTTCCATGCTGTCTTCAAGGTCTGAGATTCTATCTTCAGCTTCATTCAAGCGGTTTTGCCAACTTTCCATGGAATTTTTCATTTCCTGAATTTCCCTTTGAATCTGTTTCATGCATTCTGTTTGTGTCTTATTTTGTTCATTCAAAGTTTCCATCATTTTCTTATGTTCTTCTATTTTTTATCTTGATCTTCTTTAGATATAGCATTTCTTTCATAATGATTGTCATTTCATCTTTTAGCTGAAAGATTGTTTCTGATTTGAATTTCTCTATTGCTTCATGGAGCTGTTTCTTTACTTCATTTGCTATCATTTCAGAAAGTTCCGTTGTGTGACTCCCAGAGTCTTCCTTTTCAGTGTCTCTTGGGTTTGTTCTCAGTGGGCTGAGGGATTGAGACTGTCTCTTGCTGTTTTGTTTTGTCATTTTCTTCTGGGACCTGTGTGGCTGGGCAGGCAGCCTCCTGATGGATTGTCCTGGAACACTGTGCTGGGTAGAGCTTCAATTCTCCAATATCCCCATGGCTAGCTAGGGCACATACCCAGATCATGGCGCTCAACCCTTGTGTTCTGTGGTCTGTGAGGCTTCCCCTGATGTACTTTGTGGGTTGCTCTGGGACACTGGACTGGACAAAGTTTGTATCCTCCCTGTGTCTAGCAGGTTCACACCCCTGGAGCTTGTTGTTGGGGCCTAGAACCTGGCTGTGTGGCCTTCAGAACCTCTGCAACTCAGGTGGCTAGCAGAGATGCAGCTCTGTGGTGTGTCAGTGTACCTTGAGCCTGGCTGGGTGGAGTTTGGAACCTCTGGGACGCAGGCGGCTAGACAAAGCACACCCCAGAGTGTGGCACCACCCAGATGTTGTGTCTGGCTGTGAGGAGTTCAGAGCCTCTGGAGCACAGGGCAAGCCTGGGTGAGTCCCAGGCATATAATGCCAGGGCCTTGCTCCTGGTTTGGCAGGTTTGCAACCTCTAGGACCTGCCAATCGTCTGCACCCCTGAACAAAGGAGCCCATGCCTTGTGCTCTGATGGGCAGAGCTCAAGTTCTCTAAGGTCCTGCAGCTACACTGGCCACTCCCTGATGAGCAGCTCTGGGGCTCTGGGCTGGGCTGGGCTTAGTACCTCTGTGTCCTGCGAGGCTGCCCCTGTGTTCCCCTGACAGATTGTGCTGAGATGCTGGACTGTGTAGAGCTCAGTCCTCTGTGCAGCTAGTGATGGCACACTCCCTTCCTGGTGTGGTCAGAACCACCAGGACCCAGGTGGCTAGGCGGAGTGCATCCCGGAGTGTGGCACCACCTGAACCTTGCGTCTGGCTGTGAGGAGTTCGGAGCCTCTGGAGCCTCCATGCTATCTTGAAGAGACATATAATAGATTCAGAGGTACAAATAGATTGAAAATAAAGGATGGAAAAGGAGATATTGTATGAAAAAAACTGCAGAAAGCTAGAATAGTACACACATCAGACTAAACAGACTTCCAACAAAAAGTCCTCCTAGAAGCAAAGAAATATATTTTTTTAATGACAAAAGGGTCAGCTTATCAGGAAGTTAGAACAATTATAAGCACACCTAACAACAGAGCCCCAAAGTATGCAAAAGAAAAAAGTACAAAATTTAAAAGAGAAACAGGGCCAGAGATTTAACTCAGTGGCGTAAGCGCCTTCCTGGTAAGCGCAAGGTCGTGAATTCGATCCCGGTACCAAAAAAAAGAAAGAGAGAGAGAAACAAATTTAAAAGTTGTAATTGAAAAGAGTAATACTTTGCTTTCGATAAAGAATAGAACTAGACAAAATATCAACAAACAAAAGATTAGAACAATACTACACAAAAAAGAGACCTAATAGTTATCTGTACAAACCCAATAGCAAGAAAATACATACTCTTCTCAGCTACACATGAAACATTCTCCAAGATCAGTAGTATAGTAGGCCATAGAAATGAGCCTTAATATGTTTAAAATACTGAAGGCACACTAAGTTTAGTTTTTTGTCACAAAGGAGTGAAATTAAAAATTAATAGCAAATAAATTTGTGAAATTCAAGCAGGACCATGGCATCCAGGGCTAACAGGAGAGCTGTGTGGAGAAGAGTTCTGCAGCTGCAGGGAGCTTAGGTCCATTGCAAAGAAGAGGAAGATGAAGTGGAAGACAGGGATGAAGGCAAGACAGTGACAAAGAAAGAGGACAAAGATGATGAAGTCATTGACAAGGAAGTGAATATTGAATTTGAAGCTTACTCCATCTCATATAACAATTACAGAATTAAAAAATTACTGCAGCAGCTTCTCCTAAAGGCTCCTGTGAAGACCACAGAACTAACATCTCAATTCATCAGAACCATATTGGGAGTGTGGTTAAGCAAACAAATGTTTTAGAAGACAGTGATGATGATGTGGGTGAAGATGAGATTTTTTATTTCATAAGCCTTTTAAATTTAGCCAAAAGAAAGGAAAATCTAGCAGAAGCACACAAAACTAATAAGCCATGTGGGAAGTGTTACTTCTATCTTCTCATTAGTAAGACATTTGTGGAAGTAGGAAAAACCAATTCTAAAAAGAATTGAGCAACTAAAAGAAGGATGAGTTAATGTTTGCAAATGTAGAGGAAGAATTTTTCTATGAGTTCCTCAAGTATGGCCACTGACTAGCAGCTAACATAGCACCTGGCACAAAAAGGCAATCCTGAAATTCAACTACTCAGTGCAAAATGAGGGTGACACTTGTCTGGGAGGTGGGCAGTCTTCTGATGATGTACCAATGAAGCCCTTGCAAAGTGTGATGTTAATTCCAGGTGACAAGATGAGTGAAATTGTGGATAAACTGAAAGAACATCTATCAGTGTAGCCCATTTCTCATGGACAGCAGTGGACTTGTTTTCGTACAATTATAAGAAAATTCAGTGGAGATTTACCAGAAAACTCGTGATTTTATTCAGATTAAAGTCCTCTACAAAAAGTTGGGTTCTTTTCCATGTGTCTGTGACACACTTATAAAATGTCTTTTAAAAAAAGTTTTGGACAAATTATCAATGGTTGATTAAAAGCTTCCAATAAGTCAAAAAAAATGGAGTAGGAATTTAAGAACTCAATAAAACTCCTCTATTTTTT
>RJWM01035016.1:0-19268 GCA_004363535.1 Dasyprocta punctata | reverse complement strand
GCAGAAAGCGTAGAACACCCAAGACTGCTCTAAACACACTGAAAGTGATGCAGGGGATATAAAACATACACTTGCAGTGACCAAATAACCTCATGCTTGAGCCAAATTAGAAAATAGACTATAAATGCTGCCTCTTGAATGTATAGGAAGGTGGCTTTTAGAGTAAACATACTATGCCCATTAGAGGAGATTTTTTTAAAAACTCAATTACTGGGCCTAACCAAAATTAGCAAACAAACATTGTAAGTTTTAGGAAATAAAGACAGTAAATAGAAATTCTTCTTGGAATATTGCTCAAGATGGGCTGCTGGACATAAACACTGTTTCCTAAATTTATAAGAGCTCATTAGTACAAATTTCAGCCAATTTGAGCTGATATTTTTGTTTCATTGATGTGCTTAAAACATTTCTTGTGCTTTGTAAATTCTTAGACTAGTACTACAGGGTTGATTTGCTCTTCTGCTGCTCCAATAAAGATAAAGGTGCAAGGCTAATTTGAGAGTTGTTGGCAGGCAGTGAAATTTACAATGTAACAACCGAGAAAACAGAAAAAAAGGAGAAGAAAAGGGTACTTTAAAATCCAAGGGGCAGTTGCTAGGTTTATTACAGAAATATTATAGTACATAAAATAAGAGATTATAAAGAGAGCTATAAGAATGGAGACTTATTTTTGATGTAACAGGATTTTGTATGGTGCAATTCTTGCCAAAACACAAGGGAAAAAAGAGAAATAGTGGCAAAACTAGAAGATTCAAGCAGGTAGAAAAATGGTTTGTAGAGGATGCAGTTTATAGAAATAAATGTATGGTTAGTTATTTTAAGTTTTGCTATTGTTGGTTTGATTGAGTCCAAACTACTCCTTCAAAAAGCTCCTGGTTTCTCAAAGATTAGAAGGCTTTGCCCTTAAGTCTAATTCGTCACTGTTTCTCAGATCTCAACTCTCCTCTCTAGTCTAACTAATACTTTCAGATGAAGAGTCTAACTCTCATTTCTGACATTAATATTAAACATGAGCTTTTCTACCAGACACACCTAAACTGGTCAATGAAAAAAAACAAGACCAACCTACCTTCCTGGGCAATTCTGACCTGGTTTGTAACATTCATTATTGCTGGCTTTGTAGTATGTTAAAGTTGTTTATATTTCCCAAATGTATAGATCTTTGAAAATACAAAGCTTAGCATCTCATAATATTAGCAACTTCCAGACTAAAACGATTTTTGATGATATACTTTTAAACTCCAATATCTGACCGTCCCTTATTTGTGTTCCAACCATTGATGATAAAATATACACACCAATCCAACATAGGACAGCCAACCAAATAATATAAATGCTTTTTCAAGACATATATTTATATAATTTTATGTGTATGAGCTATATATATAACACTTAATAATACTCCTACACTATATAGTGCAATGTCACATAAAATACATCTATAGATCAATATATTCTTCTTAAATTACATTCTATTAAAACATAACAAATTTTGATAAAAGTTTTTTCATGTCATTTAGTATAATATTTCCATGATTATTATGCTAATATGTTGATCTCAAATTTTCTCTGTAAAGCTTTAAAATTGTTATCTGTAAACAGTCTACAGGGATTTTACTTCTAAGAAAACCATGATTGATAAAACAATAACAGCTTCCTAATCAGCACCTGCAATATTGTTGTTGATTCGGCCTAAGATGTTGGACCCTACAGGTTATTGAAACTGTCCCTTTTCCTAATGGCAATGACAAAGTTCTCTTCCAAATGCTCAGATACCTAAAACACTGGATTAGACACCATATTGCACTTTTTTATATTGCTTACGAGTGCTCTCACTCTAATCTCCATGGTCCTTCGGTGGAGGGCAACACTCATGCAGACACTCTGCTTATGTTTTCTACCACCTTAGAGTATGCTCTTGCTTCACACCAAGTTTTTCACCAAGGCTCCAAGCACTCATTTGCTCCTTTACCCTTACACATACAAAAGCCCGAGACATTGTTTCCACCTGCTCTGATGGACAAAAGCAGGTGACACCTGCTCCTCATATAGAGGTAATACCCATCATTTAAAAGGAATGAAACTTGGCAAATGGATGAGACTCACTATAAATCTTTCTGCAAACTTAAAGTTTTCCACATCTCATACCTACACTGTTTACGAATATGCCTCTTTACAACCCAATAAAACTGTAACACATGTAACATGTCATTTTCTGTCAAACTTTTAACAAGTGCCAAGTTAAAACTAATAACAGCCCTGCCTACACCTCTATATTGGGTGATACTATGTACCGCCTTGTCCTTGTATACTTTTGATGAGGCTGAGTCTGGCGCTTGTGATTGGTTTGTTGTCTGGCGCTGGGATTGGTGATGTGAGTGCTGCACCCACCCAGGGTTGGAGCTGCGATACAGTGTAAAGGAGGCGGGTCTTCCCCTCTCTTGTTCTTCTGCCCTCTCTCACCAGCGCGCCTTGCTGCTGCAGCGGCCATGAAAGGCAGCCCCACCATGCCACGCTGCCTTGGAGCCAACTAAGTATGGACTGAAACTCCTGAGAAACCAAGAAATAAACCTTTCCTTCCCTAATTTTGGGTGTTTGGTATTTTGTCTCAGCAATGAGTAAAAAGTAACTAAGACAACTTCCTATGCCCTTCAAACTTTGTTTCATCTCTGCATACTACCCATGTCACAGATACACCTCATAACCCTACACATCAGCAAAACTAATGAGTCAATGGGCTCATAAGACTCAATTATTAAAAAGGAGATGATGGAAAAACTCCCACAAGAACAAGTATCTACAGCACTATTTACTAATTTTTTAAATTGTGGTTCAGAAAGTTTCACGGCAGCAGAGAAATATTTTATTTCCACAAAGGCCAGGCCCACAATGGATGGGCCCAACAGGATTACTAACCTGGGAGAGGGGATATGCACCTGTTTTATCACCCATAGAAGCTGTTCATCCATTACCATGTGGTACCAGGTGAGAAGCAACCCTGTCCCTGAGCTTCAGGAAGTGATGCTTCGACCCCGTCTTGGGGTGGGGAGAGATGAAATAACTCACCGCTGAAGCCAAACAGACACTGCACAGCACTGGCACTCCTTTCACCCCAGAAAATCTCTTCCTGGCAATGATAGCACAAGTCACCTACAATTCTAAGACGGCAAAGGTAAAAGTGTTCCAATTCATTCAGCTTCTGCTTAGCTGTACACCAAATGTGTTGTGGTATATTGGGTACATGTACTTACATCTCCTGCTTTTCTATAGTCACCTGGGGAGATGATGGTGAGCACCCCCCTCCCAGTGAGACTTCTTTTACTAACAGAGCCTGGCTGCCCCCTTTCAGGGATTAGGCTGAAATAAGTCAGGCACACATATTCAAATGTCGCATGGTTTCTCTAACATGAGCAACCAAAAGTATAAATAAGACCCAGATGTATAATAGATATTGTGGGATAGGAAGAAAATGTTCAAATGGGAAGGGGAACTAGGGATGACAGGAGGGGAAAGGGAGGGATGGACAAGAAAAAAATAGAATAGAAGGAAAAATGGACGCACAGCTTTTATAGATAAAGAAGGGACGAAGAACTGGAGGGAGGGGAAGAAAATGCGAAGAAGAATGAAGGTGTATCACGTGCAGACACAAATCCCATATGATGAGAGCTATCACTGCGTATATCTAAAATATACCAATAAAATTAATTTAAAAATAAAAAAAGATAGAAGGGAAAAGCCTGAAATTTCAGGCAGGATGGCAAAAATTAATAATGGTTTAAAAAAATGTTTAAGTTAACCCCTGTACTTGAATATATCAGACAAAAATGTGTTCTGGGCATTTAATTGCAACTATTATTGCAGCTACTACATTGACCACAGCAGTGGTTCTGATTCACTCTATCCAAACTATTCAGACTATGAATGGCTATTTTCAAAATGATACCTCATGAGGTAGGAGGAGCGTTGTGAGTTCGAGGCCTGCTTGGGCTACAACATGAGCACAAGGCCAGCCTGAACTACATAATGCAACCGTATCTCAAAAAATCTAGGACTGGGAGTTTGGCTCAGTGGTTTAAGCACCTGCCTGACAGGCACGGGGCTGTAGTTTGATCCCTGGTGCCACAAAAAAAAAAATCAATTAACATTAATAAAGAAATTCTCCAAAACTCAACCCCTGGGGCTGCTGTCAGCTGGCCTGGCAAACACGGACGGGCTCCACGGGCACAGGGAAGGCTGAGTCGTGATACTGGGCGTCCCTTCATGTGTATTACTTCTATTTCTTCGGATGATTCTGAATCTCGGGAGGAGGTTTTTTCCTCCTCCATGGTGCCATTCACACAAATCTGGACAGAGATATTACTAATCTCCAAGAGAGATTTCAACCTCAACTTCATAAACTTCAAATGGAATCTTGCAACATAACTTTGTATCATCTGGACTATATTAACTAATGCCTCCTAAAAACTGGTTCTCTCCCACAATCTTGGCATTTGTATTCTTATAGCTATTGTGATGTTTCTTCTGCAGTTTCTTGTGGTCCTAAAAGCACTCTGAATGCTGTCCCAAAGGACCCTCCATGCAGAGGCCACGATGACCATCCTACCCCAACTTCAATACTCTCCCTCCTCTGCTAACTCTGGGAAAAGCAAAAAAAAAAGGGAGGGAATTGTAGACCAACTCTTACCAGAGGAGTGACTGCAAAGAGTGAAAAGGGAAAGGGACCCGGAACAACAGTTTCCAGGCTTCCAGACTGCATGGTTAAAGATTAGAACAGGTCCACAATGGAATCAGCTGAGCAGACCAAGGAGAAGTCATTCTCAGAGATGTTCCCTCTGGTCCCTGAGCTCCTCCTGCCCTCTGGTGAGTTTCCTGCTCCCTAAACTTGCTTAAACTACGTCAGCATGTGTCACACAGTAAATCATCTCATTCCTTTCCTGTTCCCTGACCAAAACTCCTATAAAAATGTTGCAGATGTTTCTCTTCTGCATCTTTGTCCTCAGGTCCTTGAGTTACCAATAAAAAGTCGTGGAGGTTTCAGTTCGGGGGTATTTTCTTGATACTTTGGATTAGCACCTCTAGGCCTCTCAGTGCTTGAAATAAATCTTGACTCAGTACATTTTTTGTCCTTTACACTGCCATGGTCACACAGTTACAGCAGGACACACCTTTAGGTTCTCAGGTTTGTGGAGCTGTATGGTCACAAACTAAAAAGTGAATGTTGAGCCATGTTCACTGGTGTATATCTGTAATCCCAGCTACTCAGGAGGCTGAGGCAGAAAGATCACAGGCCACCATGGGCAATGTAAAAAGACCCTAGTACAAAATAAAAAATGAAAAGGGGTTCCCATCCCTGAGATGCCTCCAAACACTCAGCAGAATACTCCTTGATACCCCTGGTTTCCCCATGGCCCATCACACCTGCCTCCCTTCTGTAGCTGCATTCCACAGACCATTCCCACTGAGGAAAAGATTCACATGGTATGTTCACTGTTCAGAACCCACATTCTTCTATACCTTTGCTAATGCAAGTAAGGTTTAGAGCCTGCACTCTGCCGGCACTGGGGCGTATCTTCATATAACAGTTCAACAGAGACATGAAAGGAAGCCCCTTACCACTGTCTAAGGGAGGATGATTACCATAAAAAAACTAGTGCTGGTGTCTAAGAAGACATCTTCCTTCAATGGCGCTGCAGTGGAGCACCCAGTGTATAGAGAGGTAATCCAGCTACAAGGTGAACAGCATGAGAACACATGCACTTGCTGGTAGTCTGGCTGGATAAGTATGAGCAGTAGAAGGTCCCTGGTGGATTTCCGCACAGTGAGTAGGATTCCCCTTCTGTCTCTGCTCACAGGTATTAAAATTCCACAGCTCATATAGTGTGACCATTTTGGCCCAATTTTAACTTGGACAAGTGAACTGTTGCATGTGACCAACTGAAAAGAGCCAGGCTACCTGATCTAGAAAACCCTCGTAATTAATGCAGTGGGCACTTGGTAGGATCCAGCTGGAAACAAAACAATGCCATGACATTTCATTGAAGCCCAGAACCCACACACACACATTGGCACTCTCAGTGAAATCAGATGGGCAAAGGCAGCAGCAGCCATCACTAGAGGGAGCCCTTGGTAGCACAAAAAGCCCCAGGTGTCTGTCCCGACCAGCCCTGCAGAACCGAGAGGGGTGAAGCCTTGCTTGCCTCTCAAGTTCTTTCTGACAAGACAGCCTGGCTAAGGGTGGGAAATAACAGAAAGTGAGGCACCTTGATATCAGTTAAATTTTGGCAAGGGAAAAATATCAAATGATGTCTTCTATCGTGTAGCCAGCTACAGAGCTTGCAACAGCTTTCCAACACCATGGGAAGCAACAAATTAGGTTTGGTTTGCTTTTTCTCACCAAGTGTTAGCATCATATAATATATCAAAAACCCTCTTAAATTAAACTTCTTTTCAGAAAAAATTTGCTATTGAAAAAAATTGCAAAAGGATTAGGTACTGCTGATATAGCTCAATGTGTGGTTCTACATAGAATCTGTAGTACTGTTAAAGGAAGTAAAGAAAAAAGGAAGGAATGAAAAAAGGAAATAAGGAAGGAAAAAGAGAGAGAGAGGGAGGGAGGCAGGGAAGGAAGGAAGGAAAGAAGGAAGGAAGTGTTAGGGTTGATACATTGTGTCAACTTGAGAAGCTTAGAAATATAACTAAGAGACTCAGCAGCGAGCCAGGATCCTTACTTTGTGAATATTCTCAAACTGTGCAAGAGGAGGGCACAGAGGTGGTGTGGGGGCTACCCCTGCCCTGGGGGTGGGGTGGTGGCCTGCTTACAGTATGAGAGAGGAAAAGAGGCTCGCTTCCCCCGCTTTTGCTCTTATTGCTTTGCTGTATTCTGTCACCTTCAAGTGTTGCCCCTGTGCCAGGCCACCCTGCCTTGGAGCCAGCAGATTATGGACTGAAACCTCCACAAACAGTGAGCTAAATAAACCTTTCCCTCCTTAATTTTGGGCATTGGGTATTTTGTCTCAGCAGCAAGAGAAAAGTAACTAAGACAGAATTTGGTACCAGATAAGTGGGGTCGCCACTGTGACTATGCCAGACCAGGTGGTTCAAGAGCCTTTGGAAACAGCTTGTGGGAAGAGTTTGGCAAGGTTCTGAGACGTTGCCTGAAAGAGTAGTGCTGGAATGCCTTAGGCTGTGCTGAATGCGAGATTCTGGTCAAAGCTCAGAAGACCAGGAGACTGACAGAAATCCCACTGGCAAAGCCCAGGCTCAGGAGGTTTCTGCTGAGAAAAAGGACAACATTGGGTATGGACTGCAGATGATGTATGCTACGGCTGGCAAAAAAGTTTGTATTTTTCTTGTGTCCAGAGATTGTGCCTTAGACTAAGATTAAGAATGGTGGATTAATTAATCTAGCAGAAGAAATTTCAAGGCAGTCAAATACTGAGGCTGTGGCACGGCTATTGTTGGGGGCTTTTAGCCAGATGTATGTTGCAAATCAAGAGCTAAGAGCCCAGCAGGGTGATTTAAACCATTGTGAGTTTGGCCAGAAAGGAAGCCCCAGGAAAGCTGTGGACTTCAAAGGTACAGCTGAGAAAATCTTGATTGTTGAGAAGGAACAGAAGAATAGAAAAGATGGCCTGAAGTCATCACAAAAAGCAGCAAGTCTCAAACCTTCAAAGCCTCAAAACTGCAAAAGTGACAGACTTTGCTTTGAGGTTAAAGCTACAGAGCACCATATTCCAGAACGGCAGCAGCTGTACCATGTTCCAGAATGGTGGCAGCATAGAAAATTTGTTCCTCAGTATTGGATTCAGATTGCCCAGAGATCCAGGCACTTGACTCCTACAGTCAAAAAAGAAGAAAGCCTGGCTACTGCTCCAGCTGGCAGAAGACCTCAGCATCATCCATGTTGCACTGGTTTTAGGTGCACACAGAATGCAAGAGTTCTGAGGTTGAAAAGGCTTCCACCCCTGTTTCAGAAGGCCTGGGAAGCCAAGCATTGTGCCCCTGAGAGGGCAATGTGTGAAGCTATGAGTGTGAAGCCAAAGGTGCAGTGGAGACCCCAACAGTTTGGAAAAGCCAGGAGTGTAGACCACCTAAGGAAACCTGCAAGAAAGGAGCAAAGCGAGCCCAAGACAGAAGCCATGGGAGCTAGAACCACCAAAAGTTCCACTGGGGTGGAGTCACTCAACCCTTTTGGAGCTCAAAACCAGATTGCTTCAGATGCTGGATATGGAGCTCTAGGACTTAACTTCTGCCCTGCTGGATTTTGAACTTGCTTTTGTCCCAAACCTTTTATCCTCTAGTTTGTAACCTTAGGAATAGGAATGTTTATCTTCTGCCATTGCATGTTGGAAATGTTTAACTTTGTTTTCATTTGTGCAGGGGCTTGCAGTTAAAGTTTGCCTTACATCTCAGAGAAGACTTGGAACTAGAACTTTTCAGCAGTGTTGACACTGTTAGGACTTCGGCAAATCTTGCAGATGGACTAAATGCCTTTTGCATAAAAGGGTGTGCATGAGCCTTTGGGGGGCCAAGGGCTAACTGTTGCGGTTCTAATGTAATACAGTGTTGATAGACTTAATACTAGATCTTAAATATTGTTAAATTTGTTATGTTCCAGTTGTGAAATGTTAAGAATAAGCATGTCTTGTATCTGGAAACTGGCTTAAAGAAATGTGTCTGTGTTACCAGCTTGATATGGGGCGGATTGCTACAGTTGACAAATTGTGTAAATTTGAGAAGTTTAGAAATTTAACTAAGAGACTCAGCAGGGAGCCAGGGTCCTCACTGTGTAAACATCCTCAACCTGTGCAAAAGCAGGGCACAGAGGTGGTGTGAGCGCTACACCCACCCTGAGGTGGGGAGGTGGCCTGCTTACAATATAGGGGAGGAAAAGAGGCTCGCTTTCCCCCACTTTTGCTCTTGTTGCTTTGCTATATTTGGCCACTTTCAAGTGTTGCCCCTGTGCCATGCCACCCTGCCAGCAGATTATAAACTGAACCCTCCACAAACTGTGAGCTAAATAAACCTTTCCCTCCTTAGTTTTGGGCATTGGCTATTTTGTCTCAGTAGTGAGAGAAAAGTAACCAAGACAAGAAGAAACAGAAGAAAGACCAGAAGGGATCCAGCCCAGCAGCCCAGCATCACGATGAGCTCACCATGATGTCCCGGCCACGTCCTCTCCCCTTCAGCCCCCATCCCGCCATCTCAGGAGCAGCAGCAGCATCGGCTCAGATGCTTCAGAGGGCCCCCCTGCTCTGACGTGGCAGGAGGAGGATGTTTTAGGTTGCCTGCCTCGGTCCCTCCTAAGGAAACGGGCTGGTGCCTCGCTGTGCACAGGACAGGTCCTAGAGTCGTGAGTGCTCTCCGGCAGCCCGGAGGCAGCAGCCAGGCAGAGGCAGAGAGGAGCCGGACAGTGGGGAGGCGAGCACAGGAACAGGAAGGAAGACGTGTGGACAGGGAAAAGGTGACCGGACAGACACAAGGACAGACTTGCAGACAGAGGAAAACGGACCAGCGCGGATGTCAGGGAGAAAGACAAGTGTGGGAGGAAAACGGAAGGGGACAGGAGCAAAGGCAGGCACCGGAGCAGACAGGCAGAGTGACCAGCCCAGAGAGGCCAAGCGTGGGTGACAACGCTCAGACACACGGCAGGCAGGCCGGACAGGGCAGGTGACGGAGAGAGAGGGGCCAGCGGGCAGAGGACAGGGGAGCCGGGGTGAGTAAGGAAGTGAAAAGCAGGCATAAGCACAGTCAGAGCTCCGGGAATAGGAGAGGAAGCGCAGCAGCTGGCGACCGAAGGCACAGGTCAGGCAGGGGAAGCAACAGGCCACAGCAGATGGACGGACAGACCAGGGCCAGCCTCACCTCATTCAGCAGGGATGGGGGCCTGTCCTCAGGGTAGTCCCAGCCAGCCTCACAGGGCTGTGTCTCGTTGAAGCGATGGCTGAGGATGTCCTCCAGGCTGGCGTTGCCGGGCGGCGGCCGGAACATGAGGCAGGACTCGGGCTGGCCCGCCGCGTCCAGAGGGACGCTCAGGCGCAGCTGCTCGGCAGCACTCAGGTTCAAAGCGTGGCTCTGGACCCAGGCCGCCGAGCAGTGGTGGGCCTCGTCCAGGACCATGAACACCTGACCAAGCACGAAGAAGGGAAATAGGAAGTTGGGGACACTCACCAGGACCATTAACTGTACCTGGAAGCGACCAAAGTCATCTATTTCAGCCAAAACCTGGCCGAACTGAGCCATGACTGCTGGTTGTCGCTCCTTAACCTTGGAAAACCACGTAGCTTTGTCTGGAGCTTTGATTCTGTGAGCGATGGTGACAGCTACATTAATGTTTAATCCAGTCTTGCCCAACTCCACTTGCCACACTTCAGCTCTGCAGCTATGGTCCTAGAAGTACGGAGCACTATGAAAAAACAGTCTGCTCTATCTTGCAGCCTCTCAGGAAGTTTCACTGAGAGATGCAGGCATCATAAGAGGAATTAAGAACACCTACTGGAGCCACGTGCTTTAGCCAGTGTTAGTAGCTTGCAGGGGTACCATCCTGAACGATTCACACCTGCACTAATACCTCCCAACCCCAGAGAACCCACATTCTGATCATAGCTGCAGCACTCTAAGGGACACTGAGGTCTCCTCCGGGGACGAGCTGACACTAGGCAGAGCAGGATACACCAGGAGAGCAGCAAGAGCCCAGCTTGCACGTTTGCTCTGCCAGCAGCCCAAGTGTGTGTCTGCTCTGTGGTCATATTCAACACCAGCCAATCCCCGGAGGGAGCACGCAGGTCACAAGGCCCAAACAAATGCCCCTTTCTTTTCAGCACCAAACTGCTAACAGAGCAATTGCAGAAGAGCTGTGAGTTGCATTTTGAGCTCTAATCAAGAAGGCACTGCCGTGTTCCCGAGATAACAAACACAGGCTCCCTGGTAGCTCAGCCTCCCTCAGCAATCTCGGTGATAACAGCAAACATTGAACAAAGTCTCTCTGCACTGCAGCCCTACATGTGCACACATGCATGTGCACACATCTGCTTATGCATGACAGGAAGGGCTGTTTATGTTCTCTTTTTGAACCAATTTAAGAGCTGGGCAGAGGAACAGGAGTGGGGGGAACTCAAGGAGGCACGGTTCCACAGCACAGCTTTGCAAGCAGGTGCCTGTTCTGGCCACCTGGCTGCGGAAGAATTTAATGGATTCTCCACATAGAAATGTCTGGAAGCCAGGCATAGTGGGGCATGTCTATAATCCCAGCACTCAGGAAGTTGGGGTAGAAAGATTGCTGCAAATTCAAGGCTAGCCTGGGCTATGCAGTGCGTTCACAGCCAGTGTGGACTACACAGTAGTACCAAGTCTCAAAAAAAGTGTCACGAAGATCATCAGCAGTCCCCGTCCGTGAAGTGGAAGGAGGTGCTCATCTGTGGAACAGAGGAAGAGGCAGGCTGTCCTCATACATCCTTTCAAAAAATAAGTTTAGAAAAATTAAACTTGAGAGTTTATTTGCACAAAGAAACAATAAGTTGGCCAGCATTCAAGAGTTCTACCCACCAACATAATCAGGAGCATTTATAGATCAAAAAAAGAAGTTGCATACAGAATTAGCTTAGTTGATTATAGTTAGGTATTTGCATTACTCGGACACATTTTGGCAGTTTGTAGCTTGTGATTGACTGAAAGTTGAACTGCTGTGATTGACTGAAATTTGGTTATTCGTTACAAAAATATTTCTCATTGGTTACAATATGTTTAATATTACATTAGTCTGTTTGGGCTACGTTTTCCTTGCTAAGACAAAATACCTGACGCCCACTATTTAAAGGACGAAAGGTTTATTTTGGCTCAGTTTATCGAGGTTTCAGTACACAATTGGCTAACTCCAAGGTGGGACAGAATGGCGGAGGGCGAAGCAGAGCAGGAAAACCCCATCATACGGCAGCAGAAAGCACAGAGCAATCCCGAGAGGAGGGCAGGAGAGAGACTGCTCCCAGCCACTCTCTCAGACCCCCACCTCCAACCAGACTTTACTTCTCAACATCACATCCAGTTATAAACTCGTCACAGGACTCCTTCATGGACTGTTACCACACACCCATGGTCCAGTCGTCTCTCCTGTGAGTGCCTGAGGGGACGTCTCGGTGCAAACCATCGCGTTCTGCCTCTGGTCCTGAAAAGACTCGTGTGCATCCCTGCCTGCAAAATACATTTAGCCCACCTCTAGGAGCTGCTAAAGCCCTGGTAGTTTCAGCACTGAAACTGCTGAAAAGCCCAACTCCAGAGTCTCCTCAGAGATCTAAGGAAAACTCTTAACTGTCAGCCCCTGTAAAAATGAAATAAAAAAGTTAAACACTACTGACATAGAAAAGCACAGGGTAAACATTCCCATTCCAAAGGGGAGAAATAAGTGGATAAAAAGGAATGGACCAAAACATAAAAACGAAAAAAGGACTGAGACTGAAGCAAATTCAAAGCATAGCAGGGCAAATATCGCATCCTGTAGTTTCAAGCCCAGCACCTGGGGCAAACTGGTAAGATGTGAATGCAAAAGGACTTGGCTTAAGTTAGGCGTGGTGGCACACTTCTATAATCCCAGCACTCTGGAAGCTGAGGCAGGAGGATTGTTGCAAGTTTGAGACCAGCTTGGGCTACAAAAGTGAGCCCAAGGCCAGCCTGAACTGCATAGCAAGACCCTGTCTCAAAAAAAAAAAAAAAAGGACTTGGTTTTCCCCACCCCTATAGCACTGGTGGTGGGTGACGGCCTCGTGGCCTCTCCCGGGGCCAGCTTTGCTCACTTCTTGCAGCTTTCCTTGGGTGATTCGCGTCTTTGACTTTTCAGCATCCTGGGGTCTCCACTGCTTTGGCTTCACCCTCACAGCTTCATGTGCTTCCCTTTCAGGGGCCCATAGCCTGGACCTCCTGGCCTGCTTCTGAAATCTGGGTGGAAGTCATTCTGACCCCCAAAACTCCTGCATTTATACAGGCACCTAAACCAGTACCATGAGGATGACACCAAGGTCTGCCACCGGCTGGAAGACTGCCTGGACTCTCGTGCATCTCGCCAGTGGCGGCAGAGGCCTCTGAGTGTCTGGACGGCTGAGGATGCTGAACCGAGTCCCAGGAAATCAATTTCCGTTCCACAGGCTGCTGCCATTCTGGAGCTCGGTGGCCTGGTCCAGGTTGGTTAGGGTTTGGTAAAATTCTGACAAACTTGGTTCTGGAGTTGAAACCTGAAGATTATTATGCTTTCTTCTCAAACCAAAGTCTTTCACCTTTGCTGTTTTGAGACTAAAAGGGTGGAATCTTCTTTCCTTACCATCCCTGAAAGCGTTTTGTCCTGTCCCCCTGTTTCAAAGTACTTGACTTTTTAATGCTAATCTTTTCAGCAACTTTGCAGGCCCCAACTTGACCAGAGCTTCCTTTCTGACAAAACTCAAAACTTTTTAAATCATTCTGAGCTGTTTGCTCTTGTTGCACAATGTAGAGTTGGCTAAAAGCCCCCAACAACACCCAAGCCACAGCCTGAATGTTTGACTACCTTGAAATTTCTCCCACCAGACTGGGCAGTCCACAGTCCTTAATCTCAGTCTCCTGTGAAGTCAACATGAGCAACACGCAGATTTCTGCCAGAGCGTAACACACGTGGCCTAGAGTCCAAAAACCAATGGAGTTCTTCGCAACTGAAAGATCCTAAGCCTGGATTCACTATTTTCTGGATACATTACCATCAGCATTCTCATCTTCCATGCTCTGACCCAAATTCCATTAATCTCAGTTCACAGTATTTGAAGGCTGCTTCTCCAGGCAGCATCTCCAAACATTTCCTAACTCCTGCTGCAAGACAGATGCAAAAGTTTCTGAACCATGGGATCAGGTAGGGTCACAGTAACAACCCTACTTCTCAAGTACCAAAATCTGTCTTAGTTACTTTCTCATCACTGAAACTACTTACAGTACTCAACTACTTACAGGAGGAAAGATTTACTTTGGCTCATGATTTGTGGAGGTTTCAGTGCATAGTCATCTCTCTCCAAGTCAGGGCGGGATGACAGAAGGGCACAACAGAGGCAAAAGAGCTCATGGCATAGCAACGGGAAGCAGGGAGCAACCAAGAGAAAAGGAAAGAGGCAGCCCTGCCACACTGTGCCCCAGTGACCCGACTCCTTCAGCTGGGCTTCGAGTCTCCCAACCTGGCTTAAACTCTCAAATCACATGGAGCTGTAAACTGATCAGTGGGCTAATCCACTCACGAGCACCACATGCACAGCGTCCAGTCACCTCCCCAAGTCCCACCTGTGAGTACATGGGACTTTGGAGGGCCAACTAGACAGAAACTATACCACAATTTCCTATATACAGATGCAGTCCTTAGACAAACCTAACAATCCCTCACAGGAAAGGACTATATGGCATCTCAGAGTTCTTCCAGTTTGAGATTCAGTATTCTAGCAAATGAAAACCTGGGGTAGGATTACTGGTTTGTGATCTGGCATATAGAGTTTACAAGAGTCACCTTCCCATTTTAAGTAAAAAGTGGAAATGGAAATCCACACCCCGTCTTAGACCTGTCAGAGAAACAAGGCTCCATGGCAAATCACTGTCCCCAAATGGTAGAGAGGTAATACAGAGATTTTTTAAAAATTTTTTTACCTGATCAAAAATTCAAAAGAAGAAACTTCACAAAAACCATCGTCAGGCTATAACAATCTGAATGCTAGTTTAACAACTGCTGGAGCCAATGTGACCTCTGAGAATTTATAACGCAACTTCTGAGAATTAAAAAGCAGGGAAGGGCTCCCATGCTTCTGCCAATGCTGCACTTTTCAGGGAAGAGCTCTCAGGCTTCTGTGAATTTTACCTTTGGAGACTCAAGTGAGTCCACACAGTGAGTAGCAGAGGGAAAAGTCTCTGATGTCTCTAGCACACGTAGAGGAAAGTCTACCATTTGAAGTTAGCCAGAACAGTCTGTTTTTCTTAATAAAGTCTGCCCTCAAGAGAAGCCACTTTGCCAGTGCTTAGTTTATCAGAATTTCACCAAGCCCTAACCAGCCTGAGAGAGATTTCTAACTCAGGTCCACTCTCGCCATCCTGTCCCTCCTGAAGAATAGAACGGGAGACTGAGGGGCCCTGCGAAGGTCAGTTCAGGTGCACAGGCTCACTAATACCCAGAATCCTAGGGCTGCAGAATGCTTTCCTCCTCCACACCCTTAGCACCACATCATGAAAGGCTGCTTTATTGGAATTCCATTTACCCAATATATATTATGCTTTTGACAAAATATAAACCCTTCTAACAAGCAAAAACACAGAGTGAAAAAACAGAACAGGTGTGAGACCCAGGTCACGAATGTTAAAATTACCAGACTGGGAATTTAAAGAAAATGTTATTGACATGTTAAAAGTTCTACTGGGAAAAACGCACAAGAACATATGGACAATGTAAACAGAGAGAATCTCTAAGAAACACCAAACAGGAATTCTAGAGTTGAAAAACACTGTAGCAGAAATGAAGAATGTTTTGATAGGCTTATTGTCAGACTGAACATGGCCAAGGAAAGTATCTCTGGACTTTAGAGTAGCCTCAGTAGAGACCTCCAAAAATGAGGAGAAAATGGTAGATTGGTAATTGGCAGCCAAATTCAGCCTCTCCAAATCCAGAATCTATAACCCTGGAAAATAGTGACATTGCAAGGGGGAAAAAAGAAGTAAATCACTGAGAATCAGGAAAGAACTGAAAGGAAAATCAGAAGCTATAGAGATTTTGGAGAGGCAGACTACAACACAAAATAAGCAGCCCGAAGGGTCACCAGGGCTTGTGACTCACAGGGAAGGGAATCTGGATCCCCAGGGCCAGGAGAACTATGAAGAAATCATGGACTGGGCTGACAACAAGGGGTCTAAGAGAAGCCCACAGCTGTTGTGAACTGTAAGAGCAGTGAAAGGTTTTCTCCTGAGAGGACCACTTACACATGGCAGACAACAGCCAGAAAAGAATTCCAGCAAAATGCCTGCCATATCACCAGAGAGCACTACTTAGTGCCATTTCATGAAGGCATTGGTTATTTAAGTATGGGATTCAACTTTCCTTCACAGTTCCCAGTGTTATCCTCCAACAGGGACTGGGTGAGAAGTGCTTATGGGGGAAGGCTCTGGACAGGAAGCGGTTTAGAAAGTGAACCCTAAGAAGTGTGAGCTGAGGCCAGGAGGGACAGGAGCCCCGCTCCCTCTGGTGAGAAGCCAGGCCTGGCTGGAGCTATGCTGAGAAACGTCTGGATCTCAGAGTGCCAGCATTAAGTGCTGGAATCCTTGCCCCACTGTGTACATCCAGCCCAGATCTCAGGTCTGATCACCTTCCTTATCCACCAGCGTGAGCAAAGCCACTGCCTCAGCCTGGAAAGGGGCATCTGGAGCAGAGATGGGACCTCACAAATCCACAACCCATAAAGGGAGGTAGAGGAAACCATGACTTGCTGAATTTCAAAACTGCAGATCCTGGAAGAAAACCACTCATTCAAAATACAGGGAAATTATTTCTTTTTGAAACCCCTCCTTTTTTTTCTTTCTTCTTTCTTCTACATTAGTTTATTGAAGGGAAGAGAATTTTCCTTTGCCATTCCTCTTTGTTCTGCTTTTTCTTCTCTTTTTCTTTTGATTTTTAAAATTCTCCATATTTTTTCTTTTTCTTTATGTTGTCTTTTATCATCTAATTCTTATTTTTTCTTCTCTGATACAGTTATCTATTTTCATAAATATCCTTCAACTCCTTAATAGGATCCTTTGTTTCACTTTTCCTTCCTTAGTTCCTTAATTTTTCTTCTTTCATTCTCCCATTCCCAACTGCTTATATCTTAGTAGTAAAACCATCAAGCTTTGTTAATCTTCAGATCAGTAACTCTGCGCTCTTTTCTATTGTTAGTGGGATATAGTTATTGCATTTAGTAGATATTTGTTATATGTCAATATTGGGTAGACTTAGTGTTTGTACTGCAATTACAGATCTCTTTTCTTTAGTTAAAAGTGGGACAATATTGATTCTTAGGGTAGCTCAACATCCAGTTTGTCTTTGGCACCATTACCCTTGCTTGTTTACTTGGCATTGACAGGGTCACAGTTGTTGCTATTAATAGGTTGTCTCTCTATGCCAATATCTGGATGCCATTTGTGACATTAATAATACTGTGGATGATTCCCAGAGAACTGGATGTTAGGCCAATTAAGCTGCATTATCCCTTCTGAAATTAACAGAGATGGGTAGGTCTAGGAAAAGAGGTGAAGGACTGTAGTTTGCCATGGCTAGAGTGCATCCAAGAAAATCAGATACTAACTAAAGATATATCTACACTACCAACAGTCTTTCCACAATGAGGGTCTACAAACCTAAACATGAAACAAAACAAAACAAACAAAAAACAATAAAAACAAAGGAAAGGCAAAAATGACTCTTAAAACATGCAATCCATGGAGCAGCAAGGGGAAGAAAAGCAAAATCCACACAACCATATTATTCAAAAGAATAACAGAGGACATTAAAAAATCACAGCAAAAAAGCATTTGGTAGGCATATAGGAGACAAAATTAAACAGATAATTGATGTAATAAACAAGATCATCAGGGAACTTACAGAAGGCACTAATAAAAAGCTAACTGAGCTAAACAAAATGATACCTAGCTGCCTGCGGGCAGCCATCCTGGGTAGAGACAGCCAGCAGATCCACCTCCACCTCCCAGCCCTCGCCACCTGAAGGCTGCTTCCTGTGGGCAGCCAGCGTGGGCAGAGAGAGCCAGCAGATCCACCTCCACCTGCAGGCTACAGACGACAGAAGGCCTGCTTCCTGTGGGCAGCAAGCAGAAACAAGGACATGCAGCCAGGTAAGCCCTGTGCATCCCAACTGCAGGCCATCATTGAAGACCCTTGCTTCCATTGGGCAGCCGTCACCCACCAGGAGAATCAGACAAACACACTGCTGTGTGCCTGCCACCATCATGGGAGTCCCAGTGTAGACATGCAGGCTGAGAGAAAAAGAAGCTCCAACACCACACACCCCTGATCATCAGGGAAGCCCCAGTGTAGCTGCATGGGTCTGGAGAAGCCCTCTCCATGCCCTGCTACCTCCTTGCAAACCTGGGGTCAGAGGAACACAGGTGCCTGCCCCATTCCCTACACTGCAGAGGGGCAGCCAAAGTGGGAAGTACTTGGGGCCCAACAACCAGCTTGTTGGGAGGAACCCAGGAGAATATCAAGACAAAGAAGCAAAAGGCAATCTCAGACCTCCAGCCCACACAGAACAATCTGGGAGATGCAGTCATGGAAGAAAATGGAAGTCACACACCTGAAATCTCTGAGAGGATAGCAACTGAAGTAAAAGTAAACAAATCAGAAATGATGTCTCAGGTAAAAGAAGAAATCACAAACATAATGAAAGAATTGCTCAGTATATCTAAAGAAGACATAGATAAAAAAAAAAAGAGGAGTGTAGGAGAATGATGGAAACCTTGAATGAACAATACAGAAAGAAATTACAATGCATGAAATAGATTCAAAAAGATATCCAGGAAATTAAAAAGTCAATTGAAAGCTGAAAAAAACTGCTTAACAGTGACTGAAGATAGACTTTCAGACTTTGAAGACAGGATTGCATCTAGTGATTGTGAAAGGAAAGGTCTTTTAAAAACAACAAGGAACCAGGAAATAACAATTCAGTGATTGCAAGATAATGGAAAGAGAAATAATTTAAGAGTGATAAGTATCAGTGAAGAAGCAGGGGTCAACATAAATGAAATAAAAAGGTTATTCACAAGAGCAGTAGCAGAAAACTTCCCAGACATGGGAAAAGGACCTGGCATACAGATAAGCAAGGCATATAGAACTCCAACTAGCCATAACCAAAGTAAATCTACGCCCAGACATATAATAATCAAGATCCCAGAGATTCAGCACAAGAACAGAATATTAAAACTGTAAGAGAAAAGAAACAGATAACCATGTAGGAAAATTCATCAGAATCAAGACAGACTTCTCAACACAAACAATCAAGTTAAGAAGAGCTTGAAGTAAAGTATTTCAAGTCCTGAAAGAAAACATCTCCCAACCCAGATTGATGTACCCTGCAAAAGTATCCTTCAAAATTGATGGAAAAATAAGATACTTCCATGATAAAGAACAACTGAAGGAATTCATGACCACAAAAACCAACCCTACAGAGAGTGCTGAAGGATATTCTAGAGAGAGATAAAGATGATCACGGGTCCAGTAACAGCAGCAGAGGAGGATTGCCAAA
>RJWM01035015.1:0-19262 GCA_004363535.1 Dasyprocta punctata | reverse complement strand
AGATTTGGCTTTCCATCTGTGTGTGAAGTTAAGTGAAACAGCAGAGTGTTATAGGGAGCATCTTAGCCTAGAACCTCAGAGACCCTAGATTCTAGCCTTAGCTTTTTCATTAACTACCTGTCTGACCTTGAAACTTATTTTTCTCAGTTATAAGGTAGTGATAATATCACCTGACTGGCCTACATCACAGAAATGTTGGCGGGTTAAATGTGACAATATATGTGAAAAAACTTCATCACTTTAAAGCATTTTTTAAATAAAAATTATATGTGTTTATGAAGTAAAGATTAATATGAAAATACATTTCTGTGGGCAGAAATAGAGTTTAAGGGAGTTATATTTTTATTCATTGATGTAACATTTTCAAAAATGTGTTTATTGTATGCTCCAGGCATCACACATGGGTGATACGTGAAGAGTGAATGTGGATAGAACTGAGTCCATGGTGGCTGCCGGATCTAATTAGTCATTATCTTAATTTGTACATTGAAAAAAGGAAGCATATATCTACCATTTTTGCAGAATGGATGATCCTATTGATAAATAGGTGGTATATATATGTTTCATTCTTTTCATTATGTTTAATGTAAAAAAAATAATCAAGGCAAGACAAGAGATTTCTGAGTATAGTCATACTGAGATTTCCCCCAGTGGACCACTGTCCAATGTCCTCAACCTCATGCTTCCAATTTGAAAGACATTGCCCTTGTCAAAAATCATTTATCTTTCTTGGAACAAAACAGCTCCCAGGTTAGGCACTGTCATCTTCATTTTTCTTTCCTGGTTTCTCTGACTACTTTGCGGATTGCTCCTTCTGAAGCTACTTTGTTGGTTGTTCCACAAGTCTCACACCTCTAGAGTTGGAATGTTCTGTAAGTCACGGTACTTGGGCCATTATTCTTGCCTACTTAGGTGTTTGTTCTCATTCATTTCTCTTGCTATTATGACAATTCTTGCAACTGTCAATTTTCTTTATCTTGCTTACCCTTCTCCTGTGATCTCCAGAATCATATTTATAATAGCTGCACACCGTTGACTTGGACATGTCTAGTATACCTCTTAGATTTCAGAAGTCAGAATGAAATTTCTTTCTTTTGTGTCCACTCTGTTTCTTCCGCACTATAGTCTTCCTCTTTGCCATCAATAAATGGAAATTCAGTCTTTCAATTGTTACTACAAAGACTTTAGGATCACCCTTGATTTTTACAGTCTCATATGTTCCACCTCCTCTATGGGCTCTGCCTTCAAAATAGCCTTTTTCAAACTTCTTTTAATCACATCCAGCAAGACATTCTTAAGCTACTTTATGCATTGTTCTATGCCCATAATTCTTACCTGTTCTCCTGGCCTTCCACCTTGTCACTCTACACAGTCTTTTCAGTATCTAATATAACGTTACAATTCTCAGACTTCATCATGAATCTTGGAAGTCTTGTTGAATTACAGATTGCTGAGCTTCCCAAGAGCTTGTGAATCAGTTACTAGGTTTCAGAAATGTTTCTTCTGAAAATTTCCTGGGTAGTGTGAATGCTGCTGTTTTAGAGGCTACCCTCTACGACCACACATATAGGGCTTTGCTACTAAAGGTATTCAATGGCCAGGTATATCATCACAACCTGAGAGTTTTTCAGAAACACAGCATTTTAATTCTATTCCAGGCCCACTGAATCAGAATCTGCATATATATTGCCCTGATTTCTTGGTAATTCTGTATGTGACTATCTTAGAAACACTGATGAAGAGAATTTCATCTACATTTCAAATCACATCATGTTATTCCTTTAATCCATCAAATTTCCATCTCAGTCTAGGTAAAGTCCTACATCTTTACCAAGGCTCATAAAATCTTGAGTAACCTAAGTGCCCTGCTGAGCCTTCTGACTTTCCCTCCTACCACTTAAAAGCCAATGCAACCCCCACCTGTAAATTTGCTCTTCCTTAAACTCAGCCATACATGACTCAGGACTGTGGGATTTGCTTTTTTCTCAGTGTGGAGTGCTCTTTCCCCACAGTGTGGAATACCGTTTCCCCAGTGCCCATGTGGCTCATTCTCTCACTTACTTTTGTTCTCTGCTCAAAAGTTGCCTTGTCAAAGAATTTGTTTTGCTAATAGTATCTGAGAAAAACTCCTCTCCACAAACTGATATCCATGTTTTCTTAAACCTGCATCAGTTTTCTATGTAGAACTTACATGTGATATACTCTCATTTATCAATTTACTAACTTATTTTTAAAGTTCTGGAAAACAATTTATCTCTACATAGGTATTTTTACACTTCTGCTCACTTTTGCATGCTGAATGCATAAAACAGTGCTGGGACAATGTAGGGCATCAAATATTTGTTGTACGAATAAGTGAATAAATTTTAAAATTTTTTTCTACAACTAAATTTTAAATGGAAAGATGTAAGGACTTTCAGGTACTCTAGGGTACAAGGGGAGGGCAAAACCAAGTGCAGAGAGTGCAATGAGAGAAGAGCTTGAATGCAGATTTCTATATCATAATTTTCTTAGGTGTTTACTAATGAGAAAATTAGTATGTACCTATACAGATTTTATCTGTAAGATATGCTTTCTCTATTTTCATACTCTGTGTTAGAATGCTAGACCAAAATGATGGAAATTTCAAATGTATTTATTGTCTGCTTTAAAAAATTCACACAAATGGGCCTAGCTGTTACTGTTTTTGGCTAAAAAATTTTAAATTAATGGTGATAATGTACAGCAGTGAGTAATCTGGAAGGAGGTGGCCGGTGGGAAGATGCAGGTGTAGGTGTGAGGACTGTTTTTATTAGGTGCCATTGTTGATGATCTGGAAGGAAGAGTGAAAAGCTCATTAATTACCTTCACTGGTTTACTACACTGGGTGGCAACAGTGACAGCTGGGAGGAGGAGAAAAAAATACAGAAAAATTTAGAGGAGTCAGATGGAGTGGAAAAAATTAATTGTAGCTCTTTCTGTAAGAAAAAAGAAATTTAGATCTAAATACCAGGGACATATTTTAGTAGCTTTTTTGTAGTTAATATCATGATTTCTATGCTAGCACTGATAGTGGGAATGAGGAGAGTTTATTTTGACTGATCTGTAGCTCTTCTGCATCATCAATGACACAACCACAGCAATTGTGTGCAAAAGGGCGAACAGTGGAAACTGTGTATAGTAAGGGACACAATTTATCCTTAAACTATATTTATATTTGTATTTAAATATGTCCAGAAGGATCATAGCGATCCAATGAGGAAGGAAAGGGCTTGCTGTGAGAAGGGGCTTTCTGAGAGTAAAGTTTAGACAATGAGTCAGAATTGGAGAGGTGACTCTACCCTCAGAATTTCATTCATATCATATTTTGGCCAATTTGTCAATCTGTTTAGTGCAATTTTTATTTTACAAAATAAGAGTCAGTAGAGTTGTACGACTCAGTCATACAGAATTGGTCACAAATATTCAGATATTTCTGTCTATGACTGAACTGGTGGGTTGTAAGAATCCATAGAAGCTTTGTATAAGAACCTTGAAACTGTAAGGCTCCAGGTGTGCTGCTGCCCTGGATGTGGGCTTCTTATATACAAGAGACTTTGCCATCCTCAGTGCAGACATCAGGAACCCCTGTGGGCATTAAGTGCAACACTGATTTCTACTCAACACTAGAAGTAAGAGTTACCAGCTGGTGCAAGAGAGAAGGAAAAATAATTTTAACTACCGTCCCCAGAAAACCAATTTCCAGAAGAGAAAGATTAAAAAACTCCTAGAAATATTTGAGAGTTTATACAGTAAAAATATATGATGCTGGAAATGCTATTTACAATTCTTATTTTTCTTGTTTATATTTTGCCTCAGGCTGTTTCGACCTAGATAAAACAGTTATGCATAAAGTATAATAGGACAAAAGTCTGATGGACCTCAGGAATTCTGTGATATGGTTCAAGACTGTAATTGCTTTGCTCTTCCTGTTTACTTCCTGCAGGAAATATCTATGGCAGCAGATGATATTTTTGCATGTAAGAGCAACAACTTTGGAGAATTCAGAATTAAGACAGAATTGGTAGCATTGCTATTGGTGTTGTTATCATGTGTGCACAGAGGAACATTTTTTAAAAAGCATGTTATTCATACTCCCTGGAACTAACACACTCAGAACACCAGGTGTTCTCTATCTGTAGAGGCAGAAAAGCTTTCAGAATTTTAGCATTCCTCAGTGTTATGTGGATTAACACAAAAGAAAACTACACGCGTACATGTACACTGACCTTCCACTCAGGGTGCTACATTTTTGTACTATGTGTAAGGATCATTTGTTGTATTGGTCTGCTTTCCTGTTGCTGGGACCCAGTACCCAACACACATAATTTAAGGAGGGGGAGTTTTAATTTGTTTCAGAGTTTCAAAGGTTTCAATTCTGGGTTCTAGATGGTTTGGTGGCAGAAACAGTGTGGTAGAAGAATGTAGTGGATCCAAGCTGCTGAACTTATAGCATTAGGAGTAAAGGAACTGTGTTAGAGACAACACAGACCAATGCCTGAGTTGCCCCTTATGGCCACCCAGATGCACCCAGAAGTCTGTTTTACAAATCCCCCAGGTGGCTCCCAAACTAAGCAAATTGACAACCTTAAACTTCACGTTGGTCAAAAATGAAATTTCTCTTAGATGTCTTACTTGTAAAGTGTCAGAATTATACCAGATGCTCTTGATTGCATTTTGTCTAATGTAATATTCTATTGCATCCCACATTGATATTTTAAATGTGAAATTAGGGATCCTTTATATTTTTCATGTCAATAATTTTGTGAATGAAATAATTGAAAACATTCACAGCTATAAATTAATACTAATGAATAGCTACTACTTAGTGATAACAAATGGTTATTACATGTCAGGCAGTATGCTAAGGATTTTAAATAAATATTCTGATTTAATCTCAGATAGGGTTAAGGTTCATTTGGCACCCATAATAAACCTTAGAATAATAAGTTCTCAAAGATTGTGGCTAAACTTGCTAGAATTAGAACTCAAAATTCCAAACACCATTTTCAAATTTTTACCATCCCCTTTCCCAATTGTATCCATTACCTTTTTCTGCTATAGAGATATCATATTTTTTACACATTTTAAACTAACAAAGATGGCTTGTATAAAACAGCAAAATGAGCTGGGTGTGGTGGTGTACACCTTTAATCCTAGCACTGGGGAGTCTGAGGCAGGAGGATCATTGTGAGTTCGAGGCCAGCCTGGGCTGCAAAATGAGTTCAAGGCCAGCATAAACAGCATAGTCAGACCCTGTCTCAAAAAGTAGGGCCAGGGATTTAGCTCAGTGGCATAAGTGCCTGCCTGGTAGGCGTGAGGTTGTAAGTTTGATCCCAGGTACCAAATATATATATATATAAACAAAGAAAACAGTTAAATGAAAGATACGTAAGTACAGCAGATATGTATAGTCAGTGTTTTTTTTTTTAACAGAAATTCCTAATTTGGAGCTATTAGGTAGAAGGACTTTCATACTTAGGCAACTAGGAAAGATTTCTTCAATATGACACACTTTATCTTTGTATAATGAATCACAGTGTAGAGTATAGATGAATTATATCAAGATGGTCTGGTGGTACTATTTCTCGAAACACTGCTAAAAGGTCAGTTTCAGTGATAACCAGGTTTTGCATCATGTTTAAATTTATTATGAGCATCTAAAAGAAACATAACAGATATAAGAATTTTTCATTCTTTTACCATGTCAGAACAGTGTGGAAACCATTGCTTTTAATCCAAGTGTCCTCTCTAGTATTTCAGAAACTTTATTCAAAGTAATTGGTAGTTCTAGGCTCTCTTTTTGAAAAGCTGCCAAGGTTCCCTAATCTGGAGTATTCAGCCATCCTTAACAGATGATTTATAGCAGGGCAAAAAGAGCTATCAGACACCTGGAGAGTGGAGTAAACGCAGTGTATTGAACAGCTGAGGGCATTTCTTGACAGATTTTGTTTTAGGTAAAAATGTAAGACATTTTCTTCTACAGATTTCTTAAAACATATATTGTAAGGGAAAGAAAATCCATATCGTATTGATTTATTTAAATGTTTTAAAAATTAGATATTGGAAAAGTCTCTTATTTTTCTAGGAAAGTGAACATTTTATTTCACCAAGAATAAAATGAAGAAAAAAAGACTTGAAAATTCGTACTTAGCTCCAAATTCTAAGTCAGAATTGACATGGTTTTTAAAACATGACAAAAAAAAATAAGCATAGTTTCAAAGAATAAAGTCAGCCTGGAAGGAAGGAGGCAAGCTGTTTCTCTAGAAGAGCCCTTATTCCCTGAGTCAAAACAGAGCAGCAAACAAATAAACAGAGCACGTAAATACCAACACCAAATGATACCTTGCTACATAACTCTACAGAATTTATAGCTTTAACGATACAGGACTTGGTGTCAATTCATGGTTTCTTTTTCCTTTGTACTACAAAACAAAAGAACTCTGTTAAAAGGGGTAATGAATCCTGTGGGCTATAATTGCTATGCTGTCCATAACTGCTACTTACAAGGCTTTAGCATGAGTAAGAAGTAGGTTGGACTGTGTAGCCTGCTACTCGCTAGCTTGTTAGGAGAAATGATCTTCTTGAGTGTTTTTGTTTAGGTATCTTTATTCAGAATGCATATCTATAGGGCTGCCTATGTTTACCTAGTTTTGAATAATTTTGGCAGTTACTCAAAAGAAACTGCAAATTTGTGAGGCCCACAACCAGAGATAGGGTAATATTATATAAGTGGTAATATAAAAAATATTTTTCTGATTTTGCATCTATCACCAAGGCATCTGTACCCATATCTACCTACTTAGGTATATTTCTACTTACCTTTATTTAGGAATTTTTGTATCTCAATTAAATATGACCCTGAGAATGTAGAGATTTTAACTTTCATTAGCTTTCTTTTTCTTTCCTTGAACTTTTCCATCAAAATATATTTCTACTGAAAACTTGGAAAGTTTTTTCTTCAAGCTTTAGTGATATATATATTACTAAATATATATATAGTGATATATATAAAAGCTTTATTGATATATATGGAGAAATAAAAGCTGTATACAGTGTGATAATATATATACATATTATGAAATGATTGCCACGCTCAAATTAATTAATTCATCCATCACCTCATGCAGTCACCAATATTTGTGTGCACATAGATGCATTTAGTAAAGACATTTTTAAGAGTTCATCAAATTTCAATATGGCATAATTAGTAATAGTTGCAATGTCATATATTTGATCTGCAGAATTTACCTTTCATATAACTGAAAGGTTGTGTCCCTTGCCAACATCTCAGCATAGTCTTTGGTCCCAGTTTTTGGCAGCCACTATTCCATTATTGGCTTGTGTGTGTCTAATTTTTTAGGTTGGATCCACATAAAAGTGAGATCACATAGTAAATATATTTGTGTATCTGACTAATTTCACTTAGCATAATGTCCTTCGGGTTCATCCGTATTGTTGCAAATGGCAATACTTCTTTCATTTTTATATTTTACTAATATTCTTTACATATGCATATATGCATCTGTGAGTGCTTGTGTGTCTGTATGTTTCTATATATATCATGTTTTTTATTCATTAATTCCTTGATGTTGATGGACTTGTATTACTTCTGTGCCTTGGTTTTTGTGCATAATGCTGCAGTGAGCTTAAGTGTTCTCATGTCTCTCTGAAATACTGATTTCCATTTCCTTTGATTTTATACTCATGTGCCAAATCGTATTGTAGTTTTATTTTCAATATTTGAAGAACTTTCATACTATTTTAATACTGAATTTAGCAATTCCCATCCCCACCCACAACATATTGGGATTGTTCTTTCTCCAAGCCATCAGTATCACTTGTTATCTCACATTGTTTGTAATGACCACTCTAACAAGTGCGAAGTAACATCTCTTTCTGCTTTTGATTTTCCTTTTTCTGATGATTAGTGATGTTGAGCATGCTGTCTTATGGCTATTAGTCATTTTTATGTCTTCTTTGGAGAAAAAATGAATATTCAATCTTTTGCACAATTTTTAATAAGACTGCTTTGCTATTTGGTTTTATGAGTTATTTATATTTTGAATATTAATCCACCATACATTTTGAGCTGACTTCTACATGTAGTGTAAATTAAGTGTCAAATTTTACTTTTAAATGTAGATATCCAGTTCTCCCAGCAGCATTCACTGACGGCATCGATCTTTGCCCATTGAGTATCCCTGGCACCCTTTTCAAAGACTGAATGTCTATACTTGAGGTTAGTTCCTTCCCCTCTGTTCTGTTGCATTAGTGTAAGTGTGATTTTAAGTTAGTATTGTACTCTTTTGATTCTTATAGCTTTATTACATAGTTGGCAACCAGAAAGCTGAATGCTTCCAGGTCTATTATTTCTTAAGATGGCTTTCACTATAAAAGGTTTTTCATAGTTAAATATGATATTTAGAATTATTTTCTGTTTCTTTTAAAAATATCACCAGAATTTTGAAGAGGATTCTATTGACTGAATATTACTTTGGCTATTATGAGCATTTTAACATTACTAATCCTTTCAACCCAGGAACACTAGATAAGACTTATTTGTGTCCTTTTCAACTTCTTTCATCAATGTTTTATATTTTTCAATATATCGGTCTTTCATCTACTTGATTAAATTTAGTTCTAAGTATTTTAATTTTTTAAAACTATTTTAAATGAAATTATTTCCTTAATTTCTTTTTCACATATTTTGTTGTCTGTGTATAGAAATGCTATTGACTTATTTGTTGATTTTGCATCATACCAATTTACCAAATACATTTGTTAGTTAGTTCTAAAAGTTTTCTGGGGGAGACTAGGGTTTCCTATATAAAAAATCATGTCATCTGCAAATGGAGACAATCTAATTTCTTCCATTCTGATTCAAGTTCACTTGATACATTTTTCTTGACTAATTGACCTGGCTAGGACTTTCTGTGTGAAATGAAAGTGGCAACAGTAGAAATTTTTGTCTCATCCCTGAAATTATAGAAGAAAATTTCAATTTTTCTTCACTGAACATACTATTTTCTATGGTTTTGTCAGACATGGTATTTATTATGTACATTTCTTCTGTATTTTAATTTGTTGAGAGTTTTTTAAATTTTTATTTTATTTCTTTATTTGTTTTATTTATTTTGTGGAAAAAAGGCAAAACAAATTTTCATACCAAGATGATAGGAGAGCAACATTAGTTGATACATTGCATATTATTATCTTTAAAATAGTTACTTAGAGTACAAAACATGGGCATAAAAATTCTCCAATTGATATAAACGGAAACCTACCTTTCTTCTATGAACTAAGAAACACTAATAGTATAACTAGCATTTTTTCTCTTTTCCCTTTCTTCCTTTTCCCTTTACCCCATCCTAGTTCCTATTTTAACAATTTCTTCCCATTTCAAAATATCTTTTGCACATTTTAGACCTTATTTGCTCTTTCAGTTTCTCATAGCAGGGAGACAGTATGATGTTTACACATGTGAGTCTGATTTATTTCACTTATGGGTATGGTCTCATGATGCATCAATTTACCTATAAAAATCTCAAGGTAATCCATCTTCATGGCTGAGAATTACTCCATTGCATAAAAATACTACATGTTTTTTTATTCATTCCTCAATAGTTGGGCATTTGAGTTGTTTCCAAGATTCAGCTATTATAAATTGTACTGCTATAAATATGGATGCACATATATCGCTGTTGTATATTTTTAATTCTTCTGGGTAGATACCCAGAAGTGGAATAACTGGGTGAAATGGGACCTCCAATCTTAGCTTTTTGAGGAATCTCTATACTGATTTCCACGAAGGTTGCACCAGTTTGCACTCCCACCAACAATGGAAAAGGGATCCTTTTTCCCACAGCCCCTCCAGCATTTGTTGTTGGTTGATTTCTTGATGTTGGCCATTTCTTCTGGAGTGACATAAAATTTCAGTGTTGTTTTAATTGGCAACTCTTGAATGATGTTGATGTGTCGATTGATGTTGCTTTTGATGTGTTGAGTAAAGTTAAACATCATTTGTTGCCATTTGTATTTCTTCATCTGAAAACTGTATATTCTTTTTAGTTGCCCAGTTTTGGATTGGGTCTTTGAATTTGGGGGAATCTGATTTTGTTCAATTCTTTATGTGCTCTAGATAGAAGTCCTTTGTCTGAGGGACAACTGGCTAACATTTTTTACCAGTCTGGGGTTGTCTTTATACTCTTTTGGTGATTTCTTTTGATTTGCAAAAGCTTTTTAATGAGAGGAGTTTTTCAATCATAAAAAGAGATTAAAATTTATGAAAGAATGCTGAATTTTGCCTAATAATTTTCTGCATCTGTTGAGATGATTATAGAATTTTTATCTTTTATTTTGCTAATGTGATTTGCTACATTTACTGATTTGTGTTTGAATTTCTCCTGCATTGCAGTGAAAAATCTCATTTGTTTATAGTGTATAATCCTCTCAGTGTGCTGGTGAATCTAATTTGCTAGTGTTTTACTGACAATTTTTGAACTTTTAGTTATACATATTGGTCTATTAAATCTCTTTCTTGCATTTTCTATATCTGGTTTAGATATAAGGGTAATAATAATTCATTAAATGAGCTCAGGAATATTCTCTTCATTTCAGGTATTTGGAAAAGTAGATAAGGAATGATGTTGATTTTTCAAATGCTGTAACAGCAAAGCCAACAATTTTTTTAAGTAGGTATTTAATTACTGACTCAGTCTCATTAATATGTTATATTTTCTATTTATTCGTGATTCAGTCTTGGTTCAAATAATACACTTTAGTTCGGTTTCATTCACATTACTGCAAATGTTCTGAAATGTTTTCTTTTAGTGGTTTCATACTTTTAGATATTACATTTGTATCTTTGATCCATTTCTAGTTGATTTTTATATGTGTGAGACAAGGGTAAAGTTTCATTTTTCTACATATAGGAAATGACTGAATTTCATTCTTTTTATGATTGAACAATATTCCATTGTGTGTATATGTATACATATATACATATACACACACTATATTTTCTTTTATCGTTTATTGATGTACACTTAAGCAGATTTTATACCTTCACTATTGTGGTAGTACCCCAATGAATATGCAACTATAAAAGATTCTTTTACATACTGTTTTCATTTACTTTGGTGCACAGTTTTAGGAGTGTAGGATTATATGACTGGTCTATTTCTTGTTTTTTTTTTTTTTTTGTTTGTTGTTTTGTTTTTTTTCTTTGAGGATCATCCATACTGTTTTCCATAATTATTATACAGATATACGTTTTCAGCAACACTGATGAGAGTTTCTCTTTCTCCATTTCCTCACCAGCATGTGCCATTTTAACAAATATTAGCCATTCTAACTAGGGTAAGATGATACCTCATTGTGGTCTTGATTTGTCTCTTGCAGATAGTTAGTAATGCTGAGCAGTTTTTCATATACTTTTTGACCATTTGCATATCTTCCTTCAATTGATTAGCTCATTTTAAAATCATGCTGTTTTTGTGCTTTTGTGTTGTCTGAATTCCTTATATCCTGGATATTAATCCCTTGCCAGATGAATAGTTTGCAAAAAACAATTTGTCCCTTCTATAGGTTGTTTCTTGTCAATACGATAGTTTCCTTTGCTGTACAAAAGTTTTTTGCAATCTCACTTGTCAATTATGCTTTTGTTGCTTGTGCTCTTGTGGCCATATCTAAAAAAATCTTTGTTGAGGCCAGTATTCTAAAGTGTTTTCCTCTTTTCCTTTAGTGGTTTCATAGTTTTAGATCTTACACTTATGACTTTGATCCATTTCTAGTTTATTTTTATGTGTGTGTGAGACAGGGCAGAGTTTCTTTATTCCACATATGGATATGCACATTTATGAAGGAGACTTTCCTTTCTCCTAGGTATACTTGTGATACTTCTGACAAACATCAATTATCTATTATTACATGGAATTATTTCTCAGTTCTCTATTCTGTTCCAGTGGTTTATGAATCAGTTTTACAGCAGTATGGTACTGTGTTCTGTACAAAGTGTTTCTAAATCTGATACTGTTTTATCTTCAGCTTTTTTTTTCTTTTTTCTTTTTTGAAACAGGGTCTTGCTTTGCAGTTCAGACTGGCCTTGAACTCACTTTGTAGGCACGTGCCACCATGCTTGGCCTTCAGCTTCTTCTTTCACCCATATTGCAAGGTCTATTCAGGACTTTTTGTGTTTCCATAAAAAGTTTAGGAGTGCTTTTTTCTTTTATTTTAGTGAAGAATGTCATTAATTTATTGATAGGAATTGGATTAAGTTTCAGATTCCTTTGGGTAAATGTAGATTTCACCAATATTATTTCAACCCATGAGTAAAGAATGGCTTCCCTTCGTGTGTGTGTGTGTGTGTGTGTGTGTGTGTGTGTGTGAGTTATCAGTATCTTTCATTACTGCTTTTAATTTCACTTTGAAAACTTAAAATAATACAAAATTTTGGAGATCAGTTGTGCTTGGTTTTTTGCAAAGATAAAATTGACCAACTTTTCATAGACTAACCAGGACAAAAACAAGATCCAAATTAAAACATTAAAAACTAAGGCATTGCAACAACAATAACAAAAAAGCCAAAGAAACACACATGCTCATTATGTGATATTATAAACAACAATATTTCAAAAAATTGGAAAAGGTAGAAGTAGAAAATTTAGAATGAATAAACTTCTGGAGACATATGATTTACCAAAACTGAGTCAAAAGGGCATAAAAAACATGAACAGACCAAAGTGAAGAAGTTAGATTGAATCATTAACAAAAAGCCTCCAAAGAAGGAATATCCAAAAAAAAAAAAATAGTTTCCCTGATGAATTTTATTGTCTTTAAAGAAAAATACAAATTATCTTCAAATTATTTAAAATTAAAGAATTGAACCTGTGTTAATCATCTTCCAATTACTGTAACAAATACCTGAGATTATCAGTTTATGAAAAGAATATTTTGTTTCATAGTTTTGGCATTTCAGTCCATGTGGACACATTTTCTCTTAAGTTGCTGGTAATGGAAACCACTCAAAATTGTCCTGCTGTTTTTAAAATTAAGCTTTTTATTCATTCTGCTTTAAATTTTGATGGTTTCTAGTATAACAGATAATTAATAATTTTTTGGAAATGGCTAATCTGCTATTAATGGTCTCCTGTATAGTTTAAAGTTAAGCATTGCCTTTTTAAGTCTCAACAAGTTTTACCTTTTTAAAGTCTATGATTCATTTTTTCCTCTAATTTTTCATTCTTTTTTTGGTTTCTTTAACATGTAACATTCTTATGAATTTATGGTAAAATTCTATTTATTAATGTTATCTGTGTCAATTTGGGGTTAGTTTCAACTGATTGCTTTTATGTTTATCCTGTACCATATTATCTTCCATTTTTTGTTGCATCATAATATTATTTGATGTTAGACATTGTGATTTTCTTTCATTTGGATATGAATATTTTCATTTTCCCTGAACATATTCTGAGTTTTGTTCTGGAATGCAGTTTATTTTCTTGGAAATAGTTTGAACTCTTTAATTTTCTTAGGCTTTACCACAGCATTGTTTTTTAAGGTTTCTTGCAATTCCTCACTACTAAAATAAAACTATTTGTTTGGATCTAAAGTGTCTCTTCAAAGTTTCATGTGTTCAGAGTTTCAGCATTAGAAAGGCAATCGTGAGTGGTTTGCTCATCAGCTTAACCCACTCATAAGTACAGACTGAATGTGCTATTAAGAGGTTGAGCCTGGTCAATGGTGAGTCACTGGTGACATGACCTTGTGGAGTATATTCTTGTCCTTGCCTTCTCTCTCTGTGTGTGCTACTTGGATACCATGAAATGAGGATCTGTTTTCTACCTGGCCTTTCTACCATGCTATTTCTGTATTGGAGTCTGTTGATTTTTGACTAAAATCCCTGGACTTGTGAGCCAGATCATACAATCTTTCCTTTAATTTGTGAGTTTCGGGGACTTTGACTAATACAAGAAATTGATACAAGGAGTGGGGTTGTTGTGCAACTGTACCTGACTACATGGGCAAGAAACTTTGAAGCTGGTTGGTAGGAGGAATTTAGAAAGATTTAAGATGTTGGCTAGTAAAAACTCACAATGTTGTGAGCAGAGTCTTATGGGTGATACTGGTCAGAGCTCAGAAGACCAGAATGTTGATAGGAATGCAGTCAGCAAAAGTCAGGCTCATGAGGTTTCAGATTAGGATGAGGATTCTGTTGAAAACTAGACTAGCAGTCATGCATGTTACATTCTGGCAAGGGATTGTCTATATTTTGCCAAGGTCCTAAGACTTTGTGTGAACCCAGATTTAAACATGGTGACTAATTGATTTGATGGAAGAAATTTCAAAGTAACAATTTCAAGCTGTGGAATTGACACTTCTGTCTGGTTTTAGCCAGATTTATAGTGACAGTCAGGAGTAAAAATTATATCCAAAAGGTATGAAAATTTTGCAGTTTATCAGAAAGGAAGTGACTATAAAGTTAAGGCCAAGGATAGCACAGTTGCTGAAAAGTTTAGCATTAAATTGAAGCCAAATACATTGTCTTGGTAGCATTTCATGAAATAACTAGACCCTACCAGTTAAAGGCTTGAGTGTAAAAGTGTACTTCTTTGAAAGGCTTTGGTTTGGGAAATGAGCCCTGGGACACCGTGTTGATTCCTAATTGCCTAGACACAATTCCCCTTCAGTCATCCTGGTACTCAGAGGGCACTGTGACCATGGTCTAAGAGGCCAAGCTACTGCTCAAGCTGGTAGCAGACCTTGGCATGGAGCTAGCTTCCTTTAGACTGAACCCACTGAAGCTGTGAACCAAAATAATCCTCTCCTCCTTGAAATTTTAGGTGTTGGGTATTTTGTCCCAGGAATGTAAAAGTGACTAATATAAAATCCCTATCAAATGATACAAATTTTTAAACTTTCAATTCTGGCTTGTGAACTCCAGACACTGTTACCTTTAATACTTTTTTATTTGTTCTTTGACCTTAGCTAGTTTTCTCACACACATTTTGATCAATACAACCAGGAAGACTCAAGAAAATTCTCTACAGATATTTGAAGCTCTCTGTCTAATTTTACCTTCTCTGTGCTCTGCTCTATGAATTCTAGCACTTTAACCTCCTTGGACTTACAAATCTAATACCTCAATTCATGGAAAAGTTCTATTGGCAGTTGGATTTTTTTCTCAGCTCTATTGCCAAGAAACTCTTTCCAAATAGTAATCCAGAATAATCCTGAGATTAACCTGATTTATGTGCCATTTTTTAAGAATTGCTGGGTTGCTCAATTTAATTTTGAATCTCAATGTTCAACAGTTTAAAAAGTGTTGTCCCATACATTTCTTCAGTTTTGAATTGTTTCGTTTGCAAGAGAGCAGCAGATCTTTGGAACTGTGTTACTGGAAAAAGTCTTCTGTACAAACACATAAATAAACCATATTATCTGTAATTATATCTAATATAGTGTAATAAAACTTATAGTGTGTAAATATTTTGTTTAAAAATTTTTTCAGTATTACAAAGTTTGCATAGAAAATGTTTGAATTCTAAATGCTTTTTAGTAAATTTAAAAAGATTTTTAAATAATTGTTTTATCTCTAATTTATAACAGACTTAATGAGACAACTCATATTCCATAAAATTCTTACATTAGAAGCATATAAATCAATGGCTTGAGTATATTTAGAGTTATGTAACCATCATCATGATCAATTTTAGTTTCTTTTTTAATCTACTCAACAAGAATACCTCTACCATTTAGACTCATCATAATTTTCCTCCAGACTTTTCCTTCTTGGCCATAATCAGCCTACTTTGATTCTCTATAGATTTGCCTGTTTCTGACATTTATGCTAAGTAGAATTGTACAGTATGTGTTCTTTTGTGACTGGCTGATTTCACTTAACATATTGAATATCAAGATCATCCACATTATGATATATATCAGTGCTTTATTCCTTTATAGATATGAGGGCTATTCCATTCTATTTATAGGCTACTTTTTATTCATTAATTATTTATTGGATGTTTAGATTATTTCCATTGTTTGATCATTGTAAGTAATGATAACATGAACATCTTTGTACATGTTTTTATACAGAGAAGTATTTTCATTTCCATTGACTGTATATCTAGGGTTAGAAGTGGTGAGTAATATGGTAGTTTTATATTTAACCTTTTGAGAAAATGCCATATCATTTTCCAATGAAGTTGTGCTACTTTTCATTTCTGCTAACCAAGTATAAAAATTATCATTCACTTAAATCTTCAACACCACTTGTTTTGCTTACAGTAAGTAACTCTACTGGTTAAAATATGATATCGTTTGTGGTTTTACTTGCAGTTTGCTCTCAGCAAAAGACTGTTTTTATAATGTTTGTAATCTCTTCTCAGAATATCTTGTTGTCAATGTCTCATCATTAAGGACCTTCAAATGGCCATACATACATTATTCTTGGTGACTGCCTTCATTGCACCTGTACAACCTAACAATAAAAATTTTCACTAATAGCCTATCTCTTTAAATACTTTGAGGGAGTTTAGCTTTTTAGACACTTTACTCATTCCTTACATCAGCACATAGATAAAGGCAATTATGATAAAATTAGTTTCAATAACTTGTAACTGAGTTTGTCAAACTACTTTCCATAGGCCAAGTCCACTCCATTTTCTACTTCTGTAGTTGCTGCATACTAAGAATGTTTGTTATATACAAAAATGATTCTATGATAAAGATGAAAATAGAGCTTATAAACCTGAAAACTTAAAACATTCAAATGTGGACTTTCAAAGAAAATGTTTTCTTACATCTGTTTTTATTGTCACATACCTTGTTCAACCCAGTTTCATTCAATTTTAGATGTTGGTTTTACAAATGACAAATGTTTCTAAAAATATATGAAATGTAATTTATTGGAGCTGCTAAAGGGTCAGTAAAAATAAGGCAATTGCATGAGATTATATTGTTTAAAGACTAAATTTGTTGAATTTTCTGTGTATAATGTGATTTTCATATGGGTTAAAAGGAAATTTGATCATATTTGAGGAAAGAGAAAACTAAACATAGTTGAACAAAAGCTAAAATAAAAAATCAAAATAATGAAATAAGTATCATAGAAAATGTTCTGAAGACTTGTGGATGTCCTTACTACTCTATAGTACTGAAGGCACCTTGGTTACTGTAAATGCACTTACTCAGAAAAATAAAGAAAAGTCACTTGGTTGCACATGATATTGGAGGACCTGCCCTGGAGTAAGAATTTATATTATACATTAAGACAGCTGTCTGGGAGGAGTTACTTGAGTGAAAATTATCAGAGTTAGATGAACTATACAAATATAATTATTACTCTGACGCTGCAGACCGAGAGCCAACTTTTAGTACTGATGCAGTGACATTCACAAATCAAAACTACTTGGCTTTTATAGTGGCTAGTTCATATTTCCTGTATGCCATCCAAAGATCTAAGTGAATTGTCGTGTGTAATCCAGGTTTCCTCATGCAGTGATTAGCACTGGACCATACTTTGTACTTCCCATTGTACATACTCATTGTATCACCTCTACTCATCCTTAAAGAAACAAACAACAGTTTAAACATTTAATAAAAACTTTAATGAAAAATACATAGGCTCTACACATAGTTTTTAAAAAATTTCTTCCTCCTTTTATTAATTATCAAATTTTAAATGGCTATATTCCAAAAACCTATATTTTGTCTTCTCAGAGCAACATTGCCTTGTTCTGTAAAACCATCATATTTTTAAAAAGAATCATATTTTAAAGAACTGAAATTACCACCCATTTTAAGGAAGACTTTAGTTATTGCTTAATTCTTTGTCTTGAGGGTTACAATTTTATTATTAATCCACTTTTATACACTTAAAGAAATTCAAAGTTTCTTCATGTTTTTATCAGAATTAAACATCTTCCAACATAAACAACTAAAAAATTTCAGAGTATCTTTCATCAAACTGCATTATGAATGCCTGCTTAAGAATCAAAATATCCTATATTATCTGTCATTGGTGACTATTCTAACATGATTATAATATTTTGTAGCTCAGAATGGCAAAGTAACTGATCCCAGAGGACACATGAAACCTTCTTTGTCCACATCCTCTTGTGCACTTCTAGGTCATATCAGTTTCTAGCAAGAATATCCCATAATTTAATTTTCTTTTGAATAATTGTTTACTAGATCAATCTCACCTTTTTTCTCTAGAAATTCTTTGACCTTCACAGAAGACTGAACTTACAACTGCACATTATGGAAGTGGAAATGGTAAGATTAGTGCTAATACTTCAGGAATTTGCTTGATGATACTAGTGTTAGTAAATACGCAAGAGATCCTTTCTGGCACAGAAATATTTTTCATAAAATCAGTAAGGTAATGTTTTTAAACTTGATTTCTGAAGTTTTTAAAAAGTAAATTGTTTTTATCAAACCTTGATGTAACCATTTCTTTTATTTCCTCTTGCTGGCAAGCAATTATATAACAATTATTTTAATATTTTTTCTTATATTAGATATTCACTAAAATTATTGGATTTAACTTTTGGATAAATAGTAAAGAAGTCAAACTAGTGCTTGTAAGTAGAAGCAAATATATATTATATAAAATACATATTATATATCACTTACATCATTATAATCGTACTTTAAATCACTCCATTAACTTTTTTTGTTTTGTTTTGTTTGCTTTTGTTGTTGTTTTTGGTACCGGGAATCAAACTCACAACCTTGCATCTGCCAGGCAAGTGCTTAGGCCACTGAGCTAAATCCCTGACACTCCATTATCTTCACATATCTAAAATTTAAATACTCCTTTATACAAAAATACTCAGATATTCTGTCTTGTTTTTTTCCTCTGTTCTGTTATTGAAGGTCTTTTTATAATTTTTGTTCAGTACTTCTCCAGAATACCTTCTTTATACTTTATTTTCATTTTAATAAATAGTAAGTTGTTTCTTTAAAAGTGATATACATATTCTATGTGAAAATGATTGTTATATTCCTCACTGATAGTTTTTTTTTAAATGACTTCTCGATAGCTGTTGGGCCGAGCTTGCGGACAGAACCAGGGTCGGGTCCGCGTCCCGCGCGGTGCCCAGCACAGCTCCCTGGGACCGGGAGGCCTTCGCCCCCACCCAGTAAAGGAGGAGACTCCACCTGCACGCCCCGGGAGGCTGTCCTTCCTTGCTGTGCACGGGACCCAGCCAATCGGTCCCGCGATCCTGCACGCC
>RJWM01035014.1:0-19270 GCA_004363535.1 Dasyprocta punctata | reverse complement strand
AAAAAAAAAAAAAAAAAAAAAAAAAAAAAAAAAAAAAAAAAAAAAAAAAGAAAGAAAGAAAGAAAGAAAAGAGAAAAAAAGGAGAAGAGGGATATATGTCAATACTAACGCAAAATAAACTTAACTAAAAAAATGTCAAGGTCACACTTTATGTAGTCTACAGAAACACATAATTCAAGTTACAATATTTATTGCAAATAAACAGGCCCTTTAAGGGCAAATACTATGAGGTTAGTGGAGGTTATTCCCACTGATACGATCTGAGCACTTTCAATGAAAATCTAGTTTCGTCAAAGCAGTTAATATCCACGTCATTTCTGTCTGCACATAAGCAAATAAAGTAAACCAACACTATCACAAAATAATCTGAAAAACACTTTACTGTAATAAATTCAGTTAGGATTTGGGTTTGGTTATAATTTTTATACACTGCAATCACAACAAAAATGTTAGATAATTAGCAACTCCCCATGATAAAAGTAATCACTATGTACTATAAACAAGTGCTAATAAAAAACATATAACAAAAAAAGAAAGAAAAAACAGGCCTATATAAAAACTGGGAATGTGGTTCAGTAGCAGAAGCCTTGCTTAGCATGTACGAGGCCCTGGGGTTGATCCCCAGCACTGTACCATTCCCCAAATTACTGAACTCTCTTGTCAACTTATTCTAATGCTCAAATTTGAAAGTAAATCTTCACCTTGTTTACAACCAAATCAGGTTTCTATATAATTAACATATTAACAAACGCACATCAAAGGATGAAATTTCTGAACCATGCTTCAGTGAGTGTTAAACATAAGCAGAAGAAAAAATTATACTCCAAGAGAATTAGAAACATTCACTCCTGTAAATAAAGTCCTTACTAAAGCATTTGGGTCAACTTTCTTTTTAAGGATTTAGGGATTTTAAGGGATTATAAACATACTGCAACTGTAATTTTATTCACAAGGATTTAGGAAAGAGTTCCTGAAACAGTATTTAGAACAAAAAAAAAATCATTTTAGTTTGCATTTACAGTTTTGTCTTTCTGCCAACTATTAAGAGAGAAATTCAGATGAATCTAAAAAAGCCTGGCATTTGTATTTAAAGCTCTAGCAATTTTTCCTATTATGCTGCATTTAAACATTCTAAAGCTGCAAAAATGTGGCAGGATACACTGTATTTCATCTCTTAAATGACATGTTTTCATACTTTAGCAAGGAGCTAAAACAAGCACTTCAAACAGAAAATACTTAGCATAATTATTTTCCAAAAGGAGCAGACCTGTGATTTTTGTTGTTGATGATAATTAGTAGTCATCTGTGCTTGTTACTAATCATAAAGTAAAAAAAAAAAAAAAAAAAAAAAAAAAAAAAAAAAATTAAAACAACTTTTTCCACATTGTATTTTATATGCCTTGGATTTTATACAAACTACCTACAAAAATATGTACTAGCACCCACTACTTATATTATTTAAAGAGAAAACAATAATCATTTTCTATTATCCAGATGCAACTTATGAACATTATCATTATGTACGAGTTTGGCCCGACAGGACTAGATTCACCCAATAGAGATCTAAACACATCTTCTCCAAATAATAAGACAAAATCCCCTGACCTCATGAGACTCAAAGACTAGGAAGTAAGAGACACATATCTGTGATTTCCAGTATGAGGTGACATGAGCAATGCCACAGACTGTATGCCACGGGAGGCAGCTCCTGGGCGCAGGCCCAGCCCGTCTGACATGGCTTTACCTGGTGAGCTAACACCTTGACTCCTGCTTTGCACAACAATTAGCCTAGAGGTTAGAGTCATGTGCTCCATCTTCCCAAAAGACACAGCAGGCGTGCTGCAGGGAGGCTGAGGAAATATCAGTGCAGAGATGAAATGCTGATGACCACAGCCCCAGTACAGACCAGCTCTCATCTGTGCATACCTATGGTTCTGCACTTTGGGTCTCGAGCTTTCATCATATGTAAAACAAAAGTAGTATTATTTGGCCTCCCTAGTCCTGAAATGGCAAACTGAATTAACGATCAGTAGCTTTTAGATGCTATGGAGATGTTCCACACAAATGTAAAACTCACCTTCATACTCAAAAATAACTGTTGGAAAAGTTCACAACAAGTATCCACTAAACCAATACTTCTCTACACATTCAGAACAATAATGCTTTATAAGAAGTAATTTAATGGCTGCACGAGCTAACAGAAGTAGAGCAGAGAAGGTAAGAAAGGCAAGAGTAGGAGATAGCACGATAAGGGTAAGTAGTTTTTTGTACATTTTCTAAAACTTTCTTGGGGTAGTACCAGGGATTGAATCCTAGGGGCACTCTACTATTGTGCCACATCCCTGCCTCTTTTAAATTTTTATGTTGAGAAGTTTGAGACCACATCTCACTAAGCTGCTGCTCAGGCTACTTCAAACTCGTGACTGAAACAGTTTTTAAAAGTAAAAACATTGGCTGGCTAGCATAATTAGACAAAATTCATAGACTCACTGAACATTCAATCTGGAAGAGAAAAGCCCTCAAATGCTGTTCACTGAATGCATCAACTTTCATCTCAAATGAGGCTGCACATCAGAATGGCCAGTATTCCTGGACCCTGATGTTTAGCCCCATCATCTAAATGGGGCCACCTGGTGGGAAGTAGGGTCTTGGCATCTACAGTTTTCAGAAGTGCACCCCTGCTGTTCTAGTGGGCAGCTATGGTCCAGGAGCCTGGATTTATGACTTTTCTGGTCATAAATGGTCCACCGAGCACCATTCTACCCCAAACTTGAGAGCTGAGTCTCTTGGCAAAGAATGAACACAAAACCGGCCCATGGTGAATCCATATCACACTTAGAGCAGAGATGATCAAACTAGTGAAAACAAAAATATTCAATCTGTCTACAAAAAGATTAAGTAGTACATAAGCAAATGACTGAACAAGGCAAAAGTCAAATGCTACAGGAGGAAAAGTGCTAGGAGGCACACAGACAGAGAAACACAAAATCTCAACATACAATACACATCAAATAAATTATGAAAAGCAGATAGCACGACTTAAGTATTTCTCATTCTGACACCTTAAAAATAAAACCAGTCACCAAAGCTCTTAAGGAGTCCAAACTGACTCTATTTTTTCCCTATTAAAACAAGAGAACATTTAATTTTAGCCATCAGAAATGTTCAGAAACAGAAGTCAAGGGGAAGTCACATTTAAATGCTTTGCTTGCAATTATTTTCATACTCTCTCCCTACTGTACAAAAAAATAAAGAATTTACCACAATGAATACCAACAGACAAAACTAAGCCAGCAAAAACAGGTAATGTGCAAAATGTCTACACATCACTTCTCACCTGGGTCAAAATGTGCCACTTGGGGAAGACTTTTATCTCCTGAAAGGTAATTGTCTTCCACTTATACCAGGGTGTTCCTGGAGGACTAGTGTCAGTCCTCAGTGACTGAGACCACTGGACCATCACACAGCCTCACTCTCTTGGGGATTCACATTACCCTTGGGTTGCCTATGAGCAGAATTCACTTCAATGAAAACACAGCAAAGAGATTGCTGTATTTTAGTCACGTCTCCAAGGACAGGACTTAATTTCTTACATAAAGGATAAGGCTTCCTTCCCTCAAACGGCCTAATGGAAAGAAAGAAAAGCTCCCTGTGCAGGTATGAGACTCAGGTCGCAAGGAACAAGAAACAGAGAAGCCCCCAAGGTGGCTCCCCTGCCATCTCCGAACCTTGGTGACTCGGATGTAGGACAGGACTCACAGGCACCCAGGTATAAACCCCAGGCAAGGAAAGCATCAGCGAACACACTACATCTAAGCCACCAATGATCTAGTCTTTTTAATCAAATCATAACCTTCCTCAGCACAGTGTACAAATCCCAAGATTCATATACAAGTAGCCCCAGGCAGCCAGCTCCACACAATCTCACTGTGTGTATCTGAACCACAACGAGTGGAATCAGACACTCATCACAACTCGGGCATTTACTGGGTTATGTAAGCTTTGATCTTGCATTCTATTCTATCTATTCCTTCATCTTAAGAGGATACTTTTAAAAACATACATTTTCATTTCTGGAATCCCTTTCTCTTGCACATTTGTCTCCCCTACCAGTCCCCCCGGCCTCCAGCCCAAAGAGTATAGGCAGTGTTGTCCCCATAGCAAACGAGCTGACTTCCCGGAAAGGTCAATCATTTTATGGCCAAGAGGTCACAGGCCAGTTACTACTGAGCAGAATAAGCAGAGAAAAGAAGCCTTGGCTTCTCCTTTTTCCTTCCCTTAAAGACCCTTGGGCTGCTTCCAGGAACAACTTGGCCTGAAAGGGCCAACTTTAAGAACTAAGGAAAAGCAAATACTAATGCTTTACCACCTTTCAATAACCAATTCTCCTTTTTAAACACAGCAACAGAACACATTCTTCAATCATTTTGATTTCTAAATAATGTTTAATACAGGTCTACATAAAAGAAAAATATAGAAACATAAAGTCATCCATAATCCAAAGTCCCAAAATGCCTACAGTTAAGTTCGATCTTCTCCTGTATAGTTCTTAACGGCAATTTCCTTTATTAAAAAAAGTTGGTGGGGGTCATAAGAGTTCTGCGACTTTTATCCTCTTAGGCATATTTTACTGACACGTGTAATGGTTGATACGTTGTGCCAACTTGAGAAATTTAGAAGTTTAAGCCATTCGGCAGTGAGTCAGGGTCCTCACTTTGCTCATCCTGTACAAGAGAAGGGCACGGAGATGGTGTGGACAGGTTGCCCGCTTACAATATAAGGGAGGAAAAGAGGCTTGCTCTTCCCTCCCTTTTGTTCTTGCTGCTTTTGCTGTCTTCTGCTGTCTCCAACTGTTGCCCCTCTGCCATGCCACCTTGCCTTGGAGCCAGCTGATTATGGACTGAAACCTCCACAAACTGTGAGCTAAATAAACCTTTTCTTTCTTAATTTTGGGTGTGGGGTGTTTTGTCTCAGCAAGGGGGGAAAAGTAACTAAGACAACATGTCACCCCACATAGAAACATCTCATTCCTTTCTGATAATCGCAACACTGATTTCATTCACTGTGAATATAGTACAAGGTGGAAATACAAGTTTATTTTTTTAAGGCTCATTCAGGCTCCCTCATGAACAGTGTTATTTTGGTAAATGCACAAGGCACATACCAACCCTTGCCTGGATACATTCTGGAGTGTTGAAAGTGTTTGTATGCATGTGAGGAAGGGAGGGAGGTAAGGAAAAACTAAAAGAATGAAGCCAGTATTGCTTACTAAGCCACATACATTCCATTGGGAGGCAAAGGGGTAGGGACTGGGAGGAGAAAGTGACACAAAATACCTCTTAAAAAGATAGAGATGGACCCCAGCTGCTGGTCAAACTACCAGGAAAAAACCCACCTCCTGCCCCAGTTGGAGCCATGAATCTCCTGTGCCAACAGGCCCCACGGGAAACTGTAACTGGAATGCCAACATAACCAGCCATGCAGTCAGGCGAGCCACCCAGCTGCGTCTTCTGTCAAACTGGGGCATTACCAGCTCCCCTGTAGGGTCACACTAAGGAGAAAATTAAATAATAAATACGAAAGTTTAGCAGAGTCTCACACATAATGACTGCCAGCGAAAGCTGCTATCCTGATGTCTGCAGGGTAAGGAAAGGTCAACTCTATGAAAGCAAAGGTACCGAGAGGCAATGAGCTTGCTGTTATTCCACTGCTTTAAGTACAGAACTGATCACAAGTGACACAACTGTCAACAAAAAATGCCAATCACATTAAACACTGTGACTACAATTTCTAAATATTCTGTAAGCAACCCAACTCTCTCCTCACTCCACTCTCAACTTTGCAGCAATGCAACATGCAGGAGGAGCAGTGATCTCGCTGAAATGGAGCCGAGGGAGCAGAACATTCTCTTCTCCCGCCACCAGTTCTAGAAAACACAAGGAACAGAACATGAAAACCACCACCCTAAAACAGATGCAGGTCTGCAAGAGGCACACAGCTTTTGTGGCATGTTCAGGACAGTCCCACAAACTTCAAAGCATAAAATGCCTCAATGCTCAAGTGTCAGCCTCGAGAGTTTGCAGCATCACTGCCTCTCTTGCTCACTGACGTAGGCCTGGCACACTGCAACTACTCGATAAATGTTCTCAGAAAAAAATCAGGCAGAGCACTTTTCAGGAAAATGGCAGAATGGTGAGAAGATAGCAACTCAGCCTCTCCAAGATTTGGAATCCAGACGCTGGAAAATAAACACTTGGGAAAGAAAAACGGAGAGAAGCAGATTGCCGACAACCAAGAGTGAGCTGACAGGAAAATTAAAACCTACAGAGAAGTTGAAGAGACAGAACATAATTTAGAGAAGAAAAGGGACAGTTTGCACTCTCCCCCCAGTGCTGGCCCGGGGCTTGTGCGAAAGGGAGGATGAGCCTACAGAGACAAAGTGAAAGCTGGGGACCCCAGAGGATTTCTGGGTGGATCTGCAGGGGATTGCAGGATTCCGCTTCCACTTGAGTCTTTCATTAGGCAACAGGGGGGAGTGACCCCAGTGCAAGCAGCCATGATACCCCTGAAGGGAGTGCTTGGTCAGACACCATGCTAGGCAAGGGCTGCGTGCTTCAGTCCAGGCCTCACAGCAGCCTTGGGATGGCTTCACTTCAGGGGTCCCAGTCCCCACAGTGACTATGTGAGACTGCTGTGGTCAGGGAGCAGGCTGGAAAGGGACCCCCTTGGGGAGGGGGGTGAGTAAAAGGACACAGGGTGAGTGAAAGGACTTGGGGGACAGGCTCAGCCCGAGTTGCTCAGGATCTGAAAGTCACATCATTGGTGCCTCACCCTTCCCCTACTCCCTGCTGGGCCTGTATCTGCCAGGGACCTGGGCTCTGACTGCCTTATCTGTCACCGTGAGCAGGGAGGGACACATGAGCAAGGACACATCTTGACTTGGACACTGCCCCAAAACTGTGGACCCTGAAAGAAAATCACATGTTCAAAATCACAGAGAAATTTCTTTTTGCCTCTCTCCTTCCCTCTTTTACCAGTTTATTGGCATTTGGGGCATATTTTGCCTTTTATTATTTTTTTCCATGCCTCATCTCTCTTTTTTTTTCCCTCTTTTTCTCTTCTTTTAATTTTTCTCCCTTCAATTTTTCCTCTCTTGGTTTTACTCCCCATATAGTTTTTTTTCCTCCCTCTTTTGACTCTTCTATTTCTTATCAGTTTTTTCTCTGACCTTTACCTAATTCTATAAATAACCTTCTACTCCCCAATAGGATCCTTTGTGCCACTTCTTTCTCTTGCCCTTTTCGTGTCATATAGCTTAATGTTTCAAATACTGCATTCCCCCACTCACAACTCCCTATACCTTTAATACTATAACCAAAAAGCTTTATTAGTCTTAAGATACTTAACTGTATAAAATTACTGCTGAAGAGCTGCTGCATTTAGTATATATTAGCTGTAAATCAATACCTGGGTTGTCTTAATATTTACACCATAATTGCAGATTTCTTTTCTAGGGTTAACTGTGGTACAGAGGCGCTGGAGATTTAGTTCAGTGGTAGAACATCCGTCTGGCAAGCAGGAAGCTCTGGGTTCAGAACTCAACACCAAAAATTTAAAAAGAAAAAAAAGTGGTACATAATTGGTTCTTATGATATGCTAATATCCAATTTGTCTTGGAGGATACTACTGTTACAGATAAGCTTGATTTACCAGGATCAATAAGTGACACTATCCGTCTGTAAGCCAACACTCATAATACCTTTGTGATATTAACAATACTAAAGGACATTCCCAGAGAACTCAGTTGTTGAGCTAATTACCTGCAACCTCCCCTCCCAAAATAATCAAGGTGGTAAGATATTGGGGCTGAGGCAAAGGACTATAGTTAGCCATGCACTAAGTGTATCACTGAAAAGCAACTAAAGAGATCTCTATACTACAATCAAAATCTTCACACTATAAGCATCCACAAACCTCAGCATAAAACAAAACAAACAAAAAAGAAACATTAGATGACAAGGCAATGAAATTCCTCTCTAAACTCCCAACTCCTCTGTAGCCAATCTAGGGAGCACTGAGGGGCAAAAGAGCACAAGCCACATACCAGAATTACTCTAAGACAACAGAAGACTTAGAAAGTAGATCAAAGAGGTACTCATAGAGAGATATCTAAACAGATAATGGAAGTAATAACCAAAATGATCCAGGAGTTTTCAGAAGACACTAATAAAAAGCTAGAAGGGCTAAACAAAATGATACAAAACATAAATGACCATTTAGCAAAGAATTAAAGAGTCCATGCAAAGATTTCAATCAGAAATCTAAATTAAAAATCATATTGACAGTATAGGCAACAGAAAGGAACAATGTGAGGGAGAATTTCAGAGCTAGAAGCCAATGATGCCTTCAAAGACCAACTACTCACAGATATCTTAAAGGGAACAAGAAAACTTGAAAATTGGATCTAACAGCTGCTAAATGATGGAAAGAGGACTGGGAGTAACTAGAATAAATGAAAACTCAGAATGCAACACAAATAGCATAAAAATTTTGGGCACAGGCATAGTGGCAGAAAACTTCCCAAATATAGGGAAAGAAAGAAATAAATAGATAAATGAGGCATGTAAAACCCCAAATAGCCATGATGAAAAGAGAACCTCTCTGCACCACATGATATTCAAAGCACTAAAGTCCATCACAGGGACAAAAATATTAAAAGCTTGACTGGGTGTGGTAGCACACGCCTGTAATCCTAGCACTCCAGGAGGCTGAGACAGGAGGATTGCTGTGAGTTTGAGACCACCCTGAGCTATAAAGTCAGTTCAAGGCCAGCCTGAACTGCATAATGAAACCCTGTCTCAAAAAAGACTAAATAAATAAATAAATAAATGCTGTTAGAGAAAGGCAACAAACTACATTTAAACATAAACCTACTAGGATTACAGCAGACTTCTCTACACGAACAAAGACCAAGAGCATTTGGACTGAAGTGTTTCAAGCCCTAAAAGATAGCAACTTCTAATCCCAATTTATATATTCTATAAAACACTCCTTCAAAATTGATAGAGAAATAAGATATTTCCATGACAAAGAGCACTCCAAAAATTCATGACCACCAAACCACAGTACAAAACATTCTCAAGGATATCTAAGAAAGAGACAAAGAAGCCAATAATACCAGTAAGTCAAGAAGAGTGAATACACCTGACTGGTATAAAAGGCTAAGCAAAAGGGGAAAAAAATAAGGAAATCTGCAACAGGAAAATAATGCAATGACAGGGACAAGTCAGTGCCTCTCACTAGTAACTGTCAATGTGAATGGTCTCAATTCCCCAATCGAAAGACAAATTGGAAGAGTGGATCAAGAAACAAAACACAATGGTACGTAGTATACAAGGAACATTTAATTTTTAAAATTTACAGATTAAAAATCGAAAGATGGAAAACACTATTCCATGCAACAAGAACCCAGTATAAAGCAGATCTATCCTATTTTTAGACAAAGTGGATTTCTACTGAAAACTAATCACGAGAGACAAGAAGGTCACTACATGGTGGCTAAGGGAACAATTCAACAGGAAGCAATAACAATTATAAACATATATGCATCATATACTAGCATACCCAACTTCATAAAACAAACACTAATAGACATGAAAATCAGATAAACACCATTACAACTGTAATGGAGGAACCTCAATTCCCCACTGTCACATTGAACAGATTAACAAGACCAAAAAAAAAAAAAAAAAACAAAGAAATATCACAGTTGAACCAAACCTTCAAACAAATGGACTTAATAGATACCTACAGTGTTCCATCCAACAATAGAATACACATTTTTCTCATCACCACATGGGACTTTCCTCCAAAATTTACCACATACTAGTCCACAGAGTGAGCTTAAGTAACTGCAAAAGAACCAAAATTATCACATGCATATTGTCAAATTATAGTGTAATGAAACTAGAAATCAACAGCAAAAGAAACCACAGAAACTATGTAAACACACAGAAATTAAACAAAGCCCTCTTGAATAACCAAAGGTTCACAGATGAAATTAAAGAAATCTGACTGTTCCTACAATCAAATGATAATTCCAATATGACACTCCGCAACCTATGGGACATAATGAAAGCAGTCCTAAGAGAAAAGTTTATAGCAGTGAATTCCTACACCAGAAAAAGAGTGAGCTCAAACAAATAACCTAATTATACAACACAAGGTTCCAGATAAACAAGAATAATCCAAATCCAAAGCTAGTACCAGGGAGGAAATTAAAAAAGATTGGACCTGAAATTAATGAGACTGACACCCAAAAAAAGTACAAAAAATAATGAGTCTAAAAGTTGGTTTTTTTGAAAGAAAAACAAATAGACAAACCCTAAACCAATCTAACCAAAACAAAAAAAGATCCAAATCCATGGAATTAGAAATGAAAAGGGTGAAATTACAATGGATGTGGCCAAAATCCAGATCATTGGTACTCTTATAAAGTGGAAAATTCAAAACAAATGAACAGATTCCCAAATAATTTGATCTATCAAAGCTGAACCAAGGAAACACACAAATACTGAATAATCTAGTATCAGTCAATGAAATTGGAAGCAATGAAAAAAACTACCAATATCAAGGTATTAAAAAAAGACTAAGTCCCAATGAATTCACTGCCAAATTCCACAAAAACTTTAGAGATGATCTAATGTTAATACCCCTCAAACTCTTTAATGAAATTAAAAGGGAAGTAGTACTCCCAAACTCATTCCTAAAAGCATTACCCTCATCCCAAAACCAGAAAAGGACCTAAAAAATGAAAACTACGTGCCAATCTTTGTAATGAACATAAATGCAAAAATCGTCAATAAGATCCTGGCAAACAGTATGCAGCAAATTATCATAAAGATCATACATCTTTCCAGGGATTCATTTCAGGGATGGAAGGATGTTCTGACATATGCAAATCAATAAATGTACACAGCATGTTAACAGAACAAAGGTCAAAAATCACATCATCAACTCAACAGATGCAGAGAAAACAGATCTTGACAAAATCTCACCCACGATTTTAAAAAAACAGTATCTATTGTACATTTTGGATCTTACTACTTTTTCCGTTTTTTATTATTATTTATTTTTTGCACTAGGGAGACAATACGATACTTACAAATGTGAATCTGATTTATTTCACTTATGAGTATAGTCTCAAATTGCCTCTATTTATGGAACAAAGGAAAAGATTATATGTATGTAGGAATACACATATAACTGCATGTATGTATATGTGTGCAAGACAGGTAACTATACTACTAGTTCTGTTAGCTCATCAAAAAGAACAGTTGTGCTGTCATTGTTTGACTGTTTGATCATTTTTTATGCTTAGATCTTGTAACCTGAACAACTACTTCTAAGATAAAAATATGCAATATATTAACTAGCATTGATTTCTTACTGGTTTTTTTTTAATTCTGTATTATTTCTATCCTTTTATCTGTTTTGCTTTTTAAAAAATTAAGCAAATAGATATAGAGGGTCCTTATCTCAATCTGATAAAAACCATCAGCCAACATCACATTAAATGAAGAAAAGTTGAAAATTCCCTTTAAAATCAGGAATAAGACAAGGATGTCTACTATGACAACTTCTGTTCAATATAGTTCTCAAAACATTACCCAGAGCAATTAGACAAGAGGAAATAATAAAAGCAATATGGATACGAAAGAAGTAAAATTATCATTATTTGAAGATGACATAATCCTCTACATGAAGACCCCAAAAGTCTACCAAAAGACTTCTAGAATAACCAAATTCAGTAAGACAGCAAGGTACACAATCAACACTCAGAGATCAATTGCATTCCTGTACACCAATAATAAACTCACCAAGAGAGAAATTAGAGAAACAATACCTTTCACAATAGTAATAAATGAAATACTCAGGAATTAACCAAAGTGAAAGCCCTTTACAATGAAAGCTACACTACTCTGAAAAAAGGCATGAAAGCGGACATAAGAAAATAAGATGTCCCCTGTTCCTGGATGGGCAGAGCCAAAATATTAAAACTGTCAGACTTCTTAAACTATTATACAGATTTAACATAATCCCAATCAAAATACTAATAGCACATCTCACAGAACTAGAGAAAGCAATCCTAAAATTCATATGGAAGCAAAAGAGACCTAGAATAGCAAAAGCAATTCTAGACAACAAGGACAAAGCAGAAGGCACCATAATTGCAAACTTCAAGTTATACTACAAAACTATAGTGATAAAAACAGCATGGTATGGGGAAAAAAAAACCAGACTTGTGGACTATGGAACAGAAAGGAGGGTGCAGAAACAATTCCAAGCATGCGCAGCTACTTTAGCTTTGACAAAGTAGCCAAAATCTTTTGCTGGAAGAAAGGCAGCCTCTTTAGCAAATGATGCTGGTAAAATTGGCTAGCCACATGCCAAAGATTGAACTAGACCCATATCTCTCACCATGCACTAAACTGAAAATGGATCAAATATCTAAATATTAAAACAGAAACACAATCTGCTAGAATACAAAATAGGTAAAATTCTTGAATACACAGGTATAGGCTAAGACTTTCTGAATAAAATCCTGGTTCCTCAAGAAATAATACCAAGGATCAACAAATAGATCATATCAAATTTAAAAAAACTTCTGCAAAGCAAGGAGCCTACCAACAGAGTGAAGAGACAATCTACAGAATGGCAAAAATTTTTGCCAGCTACTCTTCAGACAAAGGACTAATATCTAGAAAATATAAAGAGCTAAAAAAAATTAAGACTCCCTCAATTTAAGGACTCGATCAAAAAACATGCATGTGAAATGGACAGATACTTCTCAGATGAAGTACAACTAACTAATAAAAAAAGAATCTTTTAAAAAAACTTCAACAACACTGGCAATCAAGAAATGCAAATTAAAACAACATCCATCTCACTCAAGAAAGAATGGCTATTTTCCAGAAATCAAGCTATAACAAATGCTGGAAATGCTGGAGAGGTTGCAGGGAAAATGGAACTATTCTTCATTATTGATGGGAACATATACTAGAAATACCCCTATGGAAATCTACAGAGATTCCTCAAAAAACTAAAATTAGAAATTTTATTTGATCCAGCTATGCCCCTTCTAGATATCCTCCTGAAAGAGTTAAAGACATTATATTACAGTGTTAAGTACACACATGTTTATGGCAGCACAATTCATACATAATAGCTAAATCTTGGTAGCAGCCTGTATGTCCATCAAAAATTGAATGGATAAGGAAAGTATGGTATTTATACACAACAAAGTACTACTCTGCCATAAAGGATAAATTCGAGTCATTTGTAGGAAAATAAATACATCTTGAGACCATAATGTTAAGTGAAACAAAACTTCAGCTACACAAACTTAAATGTTGCATGGTTTCTCTTACAGAAGACACCAAATGCATAAACTGCAAAGTAAAAGACAATGGGGAAAAAAAGAAAAGAAATTATTGGAATCTATCATGATCAGCATACCTAAAAGTATACCTTACTTTACTATAACTGTTTTATATGTTTTTTTGTCCTGTCATTCTGGCTATCTGTGTCTGTGAATTAACTCTGTAAAGACTTATAAAGCTGATGCTTTAAAAAAGCAAACAAACAAACAACAGGCCAGGTGTGGTAGCACGTGCCTCTAATTCCAGCACTCAGGAGGCTGAGGAAGGAGGTTAGAGGCCAGCCTGAACTATGTAGCAAGACCTTATCTCTAAAAAACAAAACGGAACAAAAAAATTAAAAATGGTGGAGGGTCTGGGGAAGGAAAGAACTGAGACGTGTTATACACACGTACCAATTCCCCACAGTGAATGTTATCATTATGTACTGCAAACATCTAATAAAAAAATTTTTTTAAGTGTTCAATGTATGAATGCTGCAAGGCACACTAAAAAGTTTTTAAGTAACAAACATCTCAAAGGGACCCTGGAAAATTGGGATAACCCTGAGCACAATCACTGTCACAGTGCCTGTGCACAGCAGGTGTGCAACAAGTGTTTGCAGAAGAAGTAGTGAAAATAGTAAACCAAAAGCTCTGGAAATCAGTCATTTTGGATTATAAGATTTCTCTAGATAGCTGAAGACTCACTCCTTTAAATGTCAATGCTATTTTTAATGTTAAACATTTTCAGGTGGGAATTGTTTAGTGTATTTTTTTCAAAGGCTGTAAAGAATTTGTGGGGACCATAAACTACAACATCCACATAGCTGAGTTAAGTGTGTGCCCTTATAGGCAGTGGAGACAGGCAAGACTTCCTCAGTACGCTTGCTTCTCAGGTAAAAGGTATTCTCCTAGCTCAGGATAACATATCCCACAATCCTGCCAACCCTCCCCAGGCAGATGGTAGTATGTCCGCTCTTAAATGCACCTGAGGGGCCAAAGCAGAGCAGTCGACACTCAATGAACCTGGGGAAGCCTCTAGGCCGATCTCAGAATTAACTTTTTCAATGCATAAAATAGAAACAAGGCAATTACACTGAAAAGAAATTATGCAAATAATTATGCTATAGTATTATGTGCTTATAGTATTATGTGCTTACCATATTTAACGAGATTTACATGTCACATACCTACTACTATAATCCCAAGTAATAAGAGCACACACACATTTTGGGCTGAGGGCGGGGTATTATCTGACTCACGTCCATGGATCCTTTGGACCTGTCAGGATATTCGCTAACCACACACTTTACTGTATGAGGCAAACAGATGGCAGTTTTCTGTTTCTCCACCTTAAAATGGGGAATGTAACAGTAACTTCAATTTAAATACAGTTACTTGAATATACTCCAGAGTGCTGCAGGTAAACTGTACCAGTTATAATAACATATTTATTTATTAACTTTTTTTTTTTTTTTTTTTTTTTTGCAGTACCAGGGATTGAATTCACAACCTCGCACCTGCCAGGCAGGCACTTAGGCCACTGAGCCAAACCCCAAGCCCTATTTTTTTGAGGCAGGGTTGCACTATGTAGCTCAGGCTGGCCTTGCTCACGCTGTAGCCCAAGCCAGCCTTGAACTCACAACGCTCCACCTACCTCAGCCTCGTGAGTGCTGGGATTAAATGCATGTGCCACCATGCCCAGCACAATAACATATTTAGATAAATAAGTAAGTAGGCTTCATTTTCTAACTTTAATACTAGAAAAGGTTTGACCAACAAATAGTATTTTATACAACCACGTGCGTGCACACTGTCAGAAGAAGGGCCAGATTTCTAATACTGTGCAACTGCTCACACCCAAAGTCAGTAAATAACTGATGAAGGAGCAGCCAAGGAGATGTAATGGAAAGAGGAGGAAGTCAAGAGCCACACGGAAGGTGAAACAGGTGAGAGCTGGAGGCTGGATAGGAGAGGTGGGGAAGAGGAGAAGGAGCTCTGCGGTTAGAAGCTGAAACACTGAGGCCTCCCCCAACAATAAATTCCAAAATCTGAACACAAATGATGACTTGATATTCATGAGAGCACACCTTTCTCCAGGACATTATATTTCTAAACAAAAATTGGAAACTCCAGAAAATGAAACTAGGGTGTACTGCAGCTCAAAATAATTCCCCAGGACACTACAGCATTCTGCCCAAAATTTCTAACAGATTGAAAAGACAGCAAGAGATGTACTTGCAGTAGAAAGTGAGTATGAGAGCTACTATGTCTTCTACTTATCTTCAGCAAAAGAGATAAAATTTTAAATAGACCTTATCAAAAAAAGATCCACACCAAGCTACCTCTGCTGGCTCTGGGTAGGAGGAACATGGTAGTTTGTGATTTTTACCTATCAGTATAGCACTTTTTCCTATAATTTACACATACTGTTTTCACTGTCTTCAAATGCATTTTAATTTTTAGTTCAGCACAGTATTATTATCTAAATTGAAAAACAAAACAAAACAAAAAAGCACACAACCCTCAGCTGATAAGCACCCATGCGGTAGACAAAACTTGCCAAAAGTTCATATGAAAAAGATTTAAGGATTTTAGTTGTCTGAAAACCCAAGATAAACCTGCACAATGGCCTGGAAAGCAGAGACAGGAAAGGGAAAGAAGAGGGGGAGGGGAGAAGGGAAGAAAAGGAACAAACAAAAAAACCTAGCGAATTAGGAGAAATGTTATCTTTACATCAAGTGAGGGGTCACACTCTCCCCATCCTTCTTGTTGAACAGGCCATGCAAGAAGTTTCCTTTATGATTTTAGGGTAATGTGTGGATGTGTGTGTGTCTCTGTCTGTATGTGTGTTACTGGGGATTGAACCCAGGGGTTGGTCTACCACTAATCTACATCCTCTGCCTCTTTTTATTTCTTGGCTTGTGACAGGTTCTTGCTAAGTTGCTCAGGGTTACCTAGAACTTGCAATCCTCCCTACAACTGGGCTTCCAGGCAGGCACCATCATGCCCAGTGGTTTGAGAAGACTCTAAAAGCACAATAAAAAGGGATGTGGTATCTGTAAACCTCTGAACAGAGACTGGGGGCAGGTGATGAGGGCTTGCTCAAAACTGCAGAAGGAAAAAGCGTCAGTTCTATTCCTCTGGTAAGGGAGAGGCAGTGGAAAGAAGGTGAGACACAAGTGTATGTGATTTGGATGTCACAATGCATACTATATGTTCAAATACTATGTGTCAACTAAAAATTAAAGTATTTAAGGGGGAGAAAAAAAAAGGCACAAAGGGCCTGCAAAGTAGCAGGTGCCACCAGACAGGAGTCAGTTTGAAAGCACAGTTCTCTCCCTGATCAGGAACATTCCTAGAGAACAAATACCAGAACCAAGGCTGACAGAGATACAGAGTGGCTGCACCCACCAAGAGCTGCTGCTGCCCGCACACCAGGCGGTTTTTCCCATTCCAGGGAGCACTGTGAACTGGAAGACACACTGGAGCTGAACTTTGATCCACGTACTACAATCAAAGAACCTGAATCCATCTACTACTGAGAAGTGTAGTCTCTGAATGCTAATTTGATTTACAAAGCCAAGGGGTTGGGATAAAGATAAACCCTAAGGGGAAGAACCGGTAGGGTAGTGAAATCATAATTACCTCCTTTAGAATACATTTAGTAAAATGCTCTTCCATTGCATAGACATTCTGGGGAAGATTGTATTGTGCTCTGCTTTTCTCTCTACTCTTTCTCTCCCTAGAGATCTTACCTACACCCTCTAAAACCCACGAAGATAATTTCTTCATCTACATCTAACTCTGAATTTTTTCCTAAATGATGCAAATAGCCAGTCATCTCTTCAAAGAACCATCCAGACTTCACGCACCTCAACCTTAAAAATCCAAATCAAATTCACTGTCTCTGCCCTAATATAGGTCTCTTTTCTTACTTCTTTACTTATAGGTCACCTTCAGGCAACTGGGCTCCAAACCCGGAAAGCAGTGACTACTCCCACTCACTTCTCCATCTTTCTATGAACCAGGTGTATATTCTCTTTCTCACCTTGAGCCCAAAATGTCAATGCTGGTCCAGGCCTGTACTTCACTGAGCCAGACCACAGTAAGACTCCCAAGCAGGGACTGGCCTTTGGCCAAACCCACACCTATCTATTCTCTCCACTGGCAGCCTGATCTTCTGGAAGGTGAGGGAGTCAGCCTACTCAGGCTTTGATTGACTCTCGCTGCTATATTTCAGCTGTCTTCTGCACAAGTTCTCTTCTGGCCAAGCCCATTCCAAAAGCATCCTGAGGCTCTCCCCATGTGTACACCCACCTCTGTGCCCGTGGCTTTTTCTGTTTGGATGGGATGTTCTTTCTCACCTCCTGGACGATACTCTGCAATCACTCATTTCAACCTACTCACTTTAGAGGTCAGGACAGTAAGCCACAGAGAGTGAGAATGAGTGACATTCGGTTACAGAGCCAGACTGGACAGAGCAGGTCCTCCCTGGCCACAGCTGTTTTTCTATACTGCTTTAAGTCCTCATGATTTGTAGGCTTTGGTATAATATTTCCTTATTAGGGTTCTGTCTTAGTTACCTTCCTCATCACTGGGTCACAATACCTCACACCCACCACGTAAAGGAGGAAAGGTTTATTTTGGTTCATGTTTACTGTCCATGGTCACGCAGCTCCAGGTAGGACAGCATGGCAAGGGGCATGGTGGAGGACAGCTGCCCATGCATGGCAGACAGGAAGCATAGTCGAGGGAGTGGCAGAGGAGAGAGCTATGCCCTTCCAGGCCATGCCCCCAGTGAACAGCATCTTCAGGCTCCACCCGCAACATGACCTTTAGCTGTAATCTCATCAGGGGACCAATCCACTGATAATTATCAAGCTCCCATGATCCAGTCACCTCTAAAGGCTTCTAAAGGACATTTTAGATCTAAACCATGAAAGGTAATTGCATTTTGGAGCTGCTTCATCCAGTAATGAGTTCCTGGCTGAATGTGCTGATGGAGGTGGGGCCTGGCTAGAGGAGGCCACTGTGGCCAGGACCTGGAAGGGGGTATTCCTGTCAAGAAAGCCAACTAATGCGGAGGCTAAAACCTCTAAGCCCACTAAATTAAGGGGACAGGGATGGGACAGTCAGTGAACACACTTCCAGTGACCAAGACAATTTCTTTGAGACTCACAGACTTACTAGGTTTGCACCTTGAAGTTCAGCAGCAGGTACTATGTGGGCATAAAGAGCTTTGGTGCCCCCATGGAGCCTGCATGAAGGACCTGAAGGCAGAATCATCCTCTCCCCCTGCAAGAGACTGAGCAAGCCAGGTGAGCTCCATCACTTCTGTCTATTCAAACAGGATTAAAGCAAAACTTTGCTAAGGAGATCTGAAGAGCCAAGGATTCTGTGGTCCAAGATATGGTGGTCCCTTCTTAATATCTATATCCAAACCTCATCTCTGGCTCCCAAACTGAAAAGCTATGTTTTTCAGAAGTCTATAGTGGGTTCTGCTCATCCCTGATTAACTCAATGGTGAAACTGTAAAGTAGGGTTTGCTACATTTGGAATTAGCTAAATGGTACTTTTGCTCTGCACACCAAAAGGCTGGTTGGAGATTGTGGTGGTTCCCTGGTCCTCCTTACAGCCGAACCACTGTGTAACTGCCTTCACACGTGCCTTTTCCCCAGAGAGATCAGGAACTGTCTCTCTCCTGTTCTGCATGCACAACAGACAAGCACAGTAATGTAGTATAGCTGATACTAAATTTGAAACAGCAGCCAGATTCTTGGCTAGGGACATTTGGCAACACCACACTACTCTTTTCCCCAAACAGCATGGTAACTGCAGAACAGCCAG
>RJWM01035013.1:0-19328 GCA_004363535.1 Dasyprocta punctata | reverse complement strand
TGAGATACTATCACCACAGTCCAATTTTAGAACATTTCCGTCACCACCAAAGGATCGCTTGTGCCCATTTTCAGTTATCCTTGATTCCCTGAGACAAATCAATCATCCACTTTCTCTATGGCTTTGCCTTTTCTGGACATTCCTTACTTGTAGAACCACGTAATCTGTGTCCTTTTCTGTTTGACTTCTTTCTTTCTTTCTTTCTTTCTTTCTTTCTTTCTTTCTTTCTTTCTTTCTTTCTTTTTTTTTTTTTTTGTGGCACCGGGGATTGAACTCACAACCTCTCGCCTACCAGACAGGCGCTTAAGCCATTGAGCCAAACTCCCAGCCCTAGTTTTTTTTTGAGGCAGGATTGCACTGTGTAGCTCAGGCCAGCCTTGTGCTCACGTTGTAGCCCAAGCCAGCCTCGAACTCACAATGCTCCTCCTACCTCAGCCTCCCAAGTGCTGGGATTAAAGGCATGTGCCACCACACCTGGCTGTTTGACTTCTTTCAATTAGCATATGTTTTGAGGTTGATTCATATAGTGTCATAGTTCAATATTTTCTCCTTTTTTCTTGTCAAACCATACACCAGTGGACCTTTTAGAACTTTCAATGATAACCAGTGGCTGGTTGTGGTACACATGCCAGAGGTCCGCCATCACTGCCATAGAATATTTTATGTGTATATCACTTTTTCTTTATGCTTTCAGCACTTCACAGGCATTTGGAACTTTTATGAACAATGCTGCTGGTATAAAAGTCTCTGTGTACACCTATGGTTTATTTCTCTTGGGTCTATACCCACAGGGGGCACCATCGGGTTGTATGGCAAACTTATGTTTAGCTTTTTAAGAACTGCAGAGGTGACATCAAGGGAGAACTAATCCGCCTTCCGGGCTGGGGGCATTCCCCCCCCCCCCCCTGTAAGCAAGCTGCTGGCTCTGAGGTCTGGCTAAATTGATGGCAACTAAGGTACATGAAGCAACTAAACGCTAGTGTTTTTTCATAGATTTTGCAGGCCTCTGATCGGCACCCTGAATGTCTCTTTGCATGATGACAGTAGGCAATGTTGCAGACATGGGGGACTCTCTTCTGTCTTGTCTTCTAGGACCAGTGTGGTTCTCACCATTTTGCTTTTCTCTGATCGTTACTATTTTTCTTTTTTTTTCCTTTATTTTATATTCTGTTTTTATTGGCTTTGTATTGTTTTGTTTTTGGTTCAATTCTACTACACCTGTAGGAATGGTCAGCTAATTTGAAAATAGCAAGGTATGCTATTGTAGCTATTGTACTCACATTATCGGTCTTCGAAGTTCTGTACCAGTCCTACTGCTTTGTTTTGATTGACTTTATTCTGTTATGTTCTGTTGTACTTTACTATCTTTAAAATTAAAAAAATTAATTAAAAAAAAAAAAAAGAACTGCAGAGGTGTCCTGGGATGGCTTTGTCATTTTCATTTTCTGTCTCCTCAGTAATAGCTATTTCGATCAATGACTTCATCATCTACTCAATTAATAATCCAGAATCCTTGGGGTCTTTCTGTGTACTTTCATTTGCATAACCCCAAAGCTCAGTAATCACTAAGTCATGTTAATTTTACCTCCTAAGCATCTCTAGAGCCATTTTCAAATTCCTGGTGCCATCGTGGCTATCCTAGCTCAAGCCACCCCTGCGTTCTGTGTCTCATTCATCTCTCTATCTTACCTTCTCTAAACAATTCCTTCTTAAAGAGGTTATATTTGGTATGAACCAAAGAATATACAAAAGCATTCATAATTTATGAAGCATAAGAATAGAATGGAAGCCTTGTGGGCCTATCATCCAACTTATTTTTTTTCAAATCCATTTTATATCAGAGAGAAAAAAAGAAAAAAGAAAACAAAATTTCAAAACACATCAATCAGGGAGAAACAATGGTACATACATTGCACATTGTTATCCCCAAATCATTCACCCAGAGTGCAAGACATCTGTATTCAGTTGTCTGAACAATACCAGCACAAATCTTTCTCTTCAATGAACTCAGAGAAATCAGTAGTATAACTGTCTTAACTATCTTTTATATATGTGTATACATATGCATATACATATGTTGTTTCTTTCAGCTTCTCACACTGGTGAGACAATATGATGTTTACATATGTGAGTATGTATTTCACTTATGAGCATGGTCTCAAATTGCATCCATTTACCTATAAAAGTCTCCAGTTTATCCTTCTTTATGGCTAAGTAGTACTCCATTGTATAAAAATACCACATCTTTTTTATCTGTTCCTCAGTGGATCCTACCATCTAACTTAAGGCATGGGCACTGTTACCCCTGTGAAGTTCCCTGTGGCTTCAGCCTACCCACTTCTCACATTACATTTGAGCAGTGTATTTCTTACCTTCAAAGGATTCAGTATTCTCCTGCCATTTTTAGAATAAAATCCAGAATCCCTATTTCACCTTAAAAGTTCTTCATGATCTTTGCCATTCTTTCCAGGAACTTTCTCCTGTCCTGTTCCCCCAACTCCTTGCCCTTCAGGTACTTCTCCATAGTCAAACTTGGGGAGAGGCCACCTTGCCCTGCCCCCCTTAGACCAGGCAAGGTACCCCCAACACCTAGGCACTTCTTTTACCGTAGTGCTCCTTAGTTTTTATTCCTAGCCCTGGTTCCTTCCCATCAGACGCAGCCCCGGGAGAGCAGGGGCCGGCCCACCTTGCCTGCTAGTGCATCTCCAGGGTTAGCAAGAGCTCAGCACAAGGCAGCGCCCAGTAAGTATTTTTGGAGTTTGAGTGGAAGGGGCTGTTTGGACACATCTAGTTGTGGGTGTCTGCTAAGTGTTTGGAGCTCCTGAGAAAGGCCTAGGCTAGAGCCCCAGATTGAGAAGAAGGAAGTTACATAAGTGAAAGCACGAAGCCAGCAGGGCCGCAGTGAAGACTAAGGAGAGGGGATATTATACTGAGCTTTCCCAGTCAGTGAGCACCTGCAGCAGGAGGGCCCCAGAGAACCTGGACCCCAAGGAGGATGCCCCTGGGCGAGACTGAGACGCAGAGGCCGCGGAGGGTGGCAGAGGCGGTACCTCAGGTGCGGCGCACAGGGCTGTTGGTGATGGATGCTAGGGAGCTGCCAGGGCTGGGACTGAAATACCTGAGCTGAAGAGGAGGTGAGGCGCTCAGAGAGCATTGCGGAGGTGCACAGGGGAGCACCGCCGCCGTGTCAGCTGAGGCTGGCGCGGGCGTCTCCTGCGGAGCTCCAGAAGCGTCCGCCTCTGGAGGGGGGTTTTGGTTCGGAGGGAGTAAGCAGCTACGCTTTCATTCAGATGTTTCTAAGCATTTGCTCCGTGCCAGATACTAGGAAGCCGAGGCTTCTCTCAGCTTGTGAGAAAGATCCAATGGAGTGAGCAGACAGAGTCGCTGGAGGGACGTGATTTATACAGCCCGCTTCCCGATGACAAGCCGCATGGCTCTGGAAAGGAGACCACTTCTGAGAGTCGAGGAGAAGAGCGGATAATGAACCCTTGCCTTCTGCTTTCAAATTCAGTGAGCTTTTTGGCCTAATGCGTTCCCCTCCTTCCATTTTTGGAAGGCAGATGAATGTGGCTTCCCTGTCTACCCATAAATCTTGGGTAAGGGTGAAGAAAAGAAGGTGGAAAGTTAAATTCCTTATGTCCTGACGACCATGTGTTCTTATTTGCATTTCTTCCTCAGCCACTCCCTCCTAATCTTTATATACTCACAAATTTAAGGGAAGAAAGTCTTTCTCAGGTTTTATCTTCCCTTTTTGGTCTGAGAAGAGCCTGGGACCTTGGTAATGGCCCTGATATAAGACCCAGGAGGGAGGGAACTGGGGGAATTTCGTGGTTTAAGATGCTGAGCGTTTTACCAGGCTTCCGCCAGGAGAGGGAGCCCCAAGGTTGGAAGAGAAAGCTACATCGGCAGGGGTTTAGAGTCAGCCTGGCGCTTCCTTTCTGGCAGTTTTCAGAAGCCCAGAGGTATTTATGGATTAAGAGGCAAGAGAATGGAAGAGAGGGAGAGGGAAAGACAGACAATACGCAGACAGACACCCAGGAACAGCTGCACACCTAACATGAAGATCCCTGAGTGGCTCCCTCACCCCGCCCTACACGTTCACAATTTCTGCCCTAGAGAGGTGGTTTCCAGACCTCACTAAATCCTAGCGGGGAGCAAGGGCAAATTCTTAGACCCCCCCCAAGGCCTGGAGAGTGGTGCATCGAGGTCCGCAGCCAGGAATGTGTTATCTTCACGGAGATTCTCTGCTTGTCCCCTTTGTCGTCAGGCTCCTGGACCTTCTGTGAGCCCCATCTGTGCTCTCCCTCACAGAATCCACTTTAAGCAAGAACCCTGCCAAGTCAATTAGCAAGAAACGCCCCCCTCCCATCTGTTCCGGGGCCTTGCACCGCCCTGCCCCCAGGCGCTGTCTGAAACCCTGGCCCCTCTCCTGCAGTCTCCCGGATGAGACCTGCCCGGCCCCTCTCCTGCAGTCTCCTGGAAGAGTCCTGCCAGTCAGGTCCTCCCTCTCCCCTTGCCCTTCAGGTCTCTTTCCTCTTGGTAATTTTCCATCCGCCATCCTCCATCTTGCGAGTCAGCTATAAATCCCATGTGCCCAGCATGTATTCTATGCTGAGGGCTCTCTTCTGTTGAACGGTCCTTTATAAAGTCTGGGTCCTTTTTATCATTTTAACCACTGTCCCGCTATGGGATTCTCTGCCACTTCCCAGGTAATTCTGAAGTAACCTGTGGGCAGACTGGAGAACTTCAGCATTAGGTAACCGGGGGAACGCTTTATAACCTGTCCAGGACTTGGCTTAAGGGTTCTAGGCATCGACACTTAGGCAGGGAGACTGTTGCATTATAATGCCGAATAGCAGTTTTTGCTTTTTACTTCCCCATGCTCTGATTCCACTTAGAGGCAGTCATTATTAAATCTCGATTCCCCCCTGAATCAACTCCATATTTTTTTAAGACAATATATTTTTATTGCTATTTCTTGACTGTGCAGATTTAGAAGGTATTTACTGATTTCCTACTAAGGGATATTGGGATTTTTATTATTATTTTTAACAACACAGACACTCATTCCTCTTTTTCTAGGTTCATAATACTGTAATATCACAATTTTAATGAAATCATGAATCAGTGTTCATATCATTGTGACTCGCTGGTTGCAGCTGAATTGTGTTGTGTATTATGATTACGTCTTTTCTTCAAGTCTTTATTTTCCTGTGGGAGTTATTTTTATTTGTCTCATTTTTATTTGTTTGTTTTGTTAACTGTTCATGTTCTCCAAACTCTGACAAGAGCTATAAACTCAAATAAATAGGTCAAATTAACTGGATAATCTGTCAGTGTGTTTGCTCTCTGTTGTTTATCTCTCTCTCCCTCTCTCCCTCTCTCCCTCCCTCCTTCCCTTCCTTCCTTTCTCTCCCTTCTGGAGATAGCTCTCTTGGAGCTCTCTTCCTGTTCTTACAACCTGGGCTAGGAGTTTTACAGGCTCTTGATGTGAGGATATACCTTTGCTATTATCTGGGAATTCCTATTTTTCTCCTCCTTAGTTTACTTCCTCATAAACACTAAGGAATTTCTTCTGAGACTTGCGCACAGCAATAGTATTTCACGTCTTTAACACCTTTATGTGGGCATTAATCCATTGGCCCCTAGACACAGGAACTGGTGTGACAGCTCCTGTCAACCCTGGCTGCCTGTCCTTACTTTACCTTCCTCTTGATTGTTTTTTGTGTGGGAAGGATTTCTAGATTGGAGATTATTTTCTCTCAAAATTGGAAGATGTTGCTGTATTACCTTTCAGTTTTCAGCTTCCAGTGTTGACACTGTGAAGTCCAGCTGCTATCCTGGATTCCAGATCTTTGGTTTGTGAATTGTTTTCTTCTGTCTAGAACTTTTCGGATCTTTTATTACTGGGGTTCTAACTTTTTCAATAATGTGCTTGGATGAGAGCTTTTTCTGTTGTTGTTCATGTGTTGGGTACCCACTGGATCCATTCAGGAGAGAGAGAGAGAGAGAGAGGGAGAGAGAGACAGAGAGAGAGAGAGAGAGGGAGAGAGAGAGAGAGGGAGGGAGAGAAAGAGAGATCTTTCGTAAATGTAAGAAGGACCACGAGAGAGAAGGAGAGGGAGGGAGGGAAGGGAATATGAAAGAATTAAAGTGTTTTATATACTTGTACTAGCTGGCCACAATGAATGTAATTGTTATGTATTACAAAATGTATTAATGAAAATGAAAATTTTAAAATTGAAATTCAAATCTTTTGTTTTGTTTGGAAAAGCTTAGAGAAATAATGTTTTTGGTTAATAAATTCCTTTCCATTTTCTCTATGCCCCCTTTTTGGAATTCTTACTAGAATACATCAGAGCTTCTGGGCTGATCTTTTAAACTTCTTATCTTTTGTTGTCATATTTTAAATCTTTTTTCATTTTTGTCCTACTTTCTGGGGGATTTCCATCATTTTCTTTTCCAGTGCTTCATTATAATTTTAAAATTTCCAAATGTATTTTTATTTTAAATAACTTTTATTATTTGTGCTTAAAAAAAAAAAAGGTTCTTGATCCCAGTCCGGGGCTATGCTCACTTGCATTGTGTCTGGGAGGGTCGTGATTGCTGTGACTGTGAATGGCTTCTTCTGTTTTCTTGATTGCCTTTCTGTGGTCTTCAACCTCAGTCCACCCCTTCACTGCTGAAGCTTTGCATGTGAGGATAGGGCTTGTCAATTGTTGGAGTAGTGTAGTGTGATCCAGTTTCACTTGTAGACACCCATATACAAGTGTCTGTTGCATTTTACTCTTTGGTTGGGTCTTTCTACAAGGATGATCCCTTAATTTTTCTGCCTATGGTGGGTTAGAGTAGGCTGGGTGGAAAGGGGCATAAGCCAGACTATTCTCGTTCTGGAACCTGGGCCAGGGAAAGGGACTGGGGAATCTCATTTTTCAGTAGACAGGCTTTCTCTAATCCCATTCTTTCTAGCTCTGTGTCTGATCCCTCCTCTGCTGTGCCTGGTCTTTATTTTCTGCAGAAAATACATTTTCCTTCTCCAGGTAGAATAGCTGTAGCGTGCAAGTGTCTCCTCCTGTGTTTACTCCTCTCCCTCTGTTTTCTGGGGTTCTGGATGCTCCAGTCCCTGAGATCTCCTGGGCTCCAGGCTTGTCAGCTTCCCATCAAGACCAGTTGGGCTTTAGCAGCCTCAGGGTTGCCGAGTCACTTCTCGCTTGTCTGTGAGTTTTCTATCTTCAGGAACAGTGTTGATATTTTTCTGCTGCTAGTGCCTCATTTCACGAATCCCCTTTTCTTTGTCTGTGCGGAGTTCAGCCTGCAGATTCTTCTACTGTGATCAATGCATTTTGTAGGCAAGCAGGAATTCCTGTTTGCTCAGAGTGCCTGTCTGACTCTGGTGAGCCTTTTATTGGGTGGCCTATCAGGCCGGAATGGAGGAAAAGTTGGTAATAGTGAAATCTTCCATTTCCCCAGAAGTTACCCAAGAATCAAGAGCATGGAAATGAGACATTATTAAATGATTTTAATGGAAGAAAAGAAGCGGGAAATATTTTACTTTTCATTCATTCATCTTAACAAAACATTTATTGAACACTAATACACACCTGAAACTGTGCTAGGAATATAATACGCTGAGTGACGTGTGGTATTTGCCTTTAAAGAGACTGTAGTGAAATGTAAAAGAAGTAGGCCAGTAAACCAGAGCTCAGAGTGTGCACATGGAGGGTGACAGAAGTACAGAGTGGGACCCCGAAATCAGGCAGGGTGGTCAGGGAAGCTTCAGGGGGAGGTGGTCCTGGAGCTAAGTGTCAAAGACTTTGTGTGAAGTTTGGAGATGAACTTGGCGATGAGCCACTCCAAGCAGAGAGAACTGTGCATGTTCAGTTTGGGCAGGGAGTCTAGAATAGCGTGACATGTCAGAGGAGCCTCAACTACACTGAAATAGCTAGAGCAAGGGTGCGTGTGTTGGGGAGGAATGAGGTCTAGTAAGAGTTACTCAGCTGTAAATATCCATGTTGGTCCAGGGCATGAGCCTGGGCCTACCAACAAGAGACCCCCAGAAATACTAATATCTGATTCCTCCATGAATTTGAGCGACTTAAAAAAGTATTATTTTGCTCCTGCCTGGCAAGCACAAGGTCGTGAGTTCGATCCCTGGTACCAAAAAAAGAAAAAAAAGTATTGTTTGTAAAATGAGGATAATAATGAAAATTATGGAAAGGGATATGTAAAATTCTAGATCAATGAATATTCCAGTTGTTGGCTGGGTATGGTGGCTGCCTGTAATGGCAGTACCTGGGAGGCTGAGATAGGAGATTCACAAGTTCAAGCCCAGCCTGGTGGGCAACTTAGCGAGATCTTGTCTTAAAGAAAAGAAGAGAAAAGAAAAGAAAAGAAAAGAAAAGAAAAGAAAAGGGTTGAGCCTGTAGTTTAGTGCAAAAGTTCTTGGGTTCAATCCCTAGCACTGAAAGGAAAGACAGAAAGATTCTAGTTCTTTTAGAATAAGCCTATCTTAAATTGTATTCTTTATTCTCCTAAGAGGTATGAAACAGACTTTGGCAAACTCAACTGTCAGGAAAATCTTTTCTTTCTGCTGATGCCAGGCAAGGATTACTTGAGCATCTTTTAACTGAATATCCCATCTCATCATTAGCTGTAGTATTTATGAGCTCTTGGGTATCTGGGACACTTTCCTGTAAAGTTGAAAAGACCCGGGGTCATGAGAACTGAGTTCCAGTCTCTCCTCCAACACCGACATATATGTTACTTTGGGCAAGACCCTTCCCTTCTCTTGGTTTCAATTCCCTTACCTGGCAAGAAGAGGAATTAAATTAGATTACCTTTAAGATTTGTTCCAGTTTAGAAACTGGATGCAGGGAGCTGTTTCTTTACCAAAATGAATATTAAGAAAGAGCTAGGATTTTGAGATTTTGTTTTCCTATCATACTAAAGAAGGGAAGGTGATTTCTTTAAAAACTTGGCCAGCATGCAGAAGTGCGATTATTCTAACTCTGTGTACTTCTTCCACCCTTCTTTTAGCTCCCAACTCCTATTAACTCACACCAACTCCCGAGAGAAATACTGGCACTAAAAACAAACAAACAAAAACAAACAGCCACTTCACAGTGCATTGCCTCTGACCCTGTTAAGCTCTGTTGGACAAGCAGAGGGAACAGGACTCTTAAAAGCCCACTGTTTTGAAAACACAGCATCGTCATCATCTGTAGGTGTTTTCTGAAGCATAAGTCTAGCTATTTTAATCCCTCCAAGTGAATGGATCAGAAAGCTGCAACCCTCTGGATGATATGTCCATGGATGGCAAGTGAGAGTTTGGGTAAGCGGGAGGGTGGAGAAAGGCATTTCCTCTTCCTGTCAGAGTTTCTCCAGCTCCTTGACCTGAAAGAATGGCCTTGGAACTCTCCCTGAACAGAACCCTGTTAAAGCTCAGGTCAGTACCCTGAGCAGCCAGGCTGGACTGGGATTAAAGGATCGGTGAATAGCACAGGAAGAATTCTGATTGACAAATTTTGGCCTCTCTTAGCTCATGGAACAAGACCTTGTGATAAAAAAAGACTTCCTTGCAGCTCTTTATCTCATTATTAATAATATTCAATCAGCCGATGATGGGTCGCAACATGCAGATATCAGCACTGTTAGCAATTCCCATGATACAACGCAGTGTTTGTGTCTGCCATCAGTTTAATGCCAATTTTAAAAAATGCTGACAAACCGCGATCTCTGTATGATTCTAAAAGAACAGGCAGACTTTTTTTTGTAAGACACTATCTTTGCAACTTTTTTGTTCCAGCTTAACTTTCTGTCCCAAAATGATCAGAATGCTGTCAGTGCCAGTATCAGACATCTGTTTCTGTGTGCGTCTTATCATATCTTGCCTCCCACTCATTTGAAAACTCATCAGGCATTTCTTGTTTTTTGACCAGCGTTTGACAGTGAAATTTCTTTTCAGCTCAGCCCTGTTCATTTCAATAGATCCATCATTTCAATAGTGCTTTTGTTTTTTTTGAGGACCTACTATGTATTAGGCCCTGCCACAAAAAGCGTCAATATTATATATACTGTAATTTTTAAAAAGTCTTACCTTGAGGTTTCAAACAAGTTTGACTTCTTTTTATTGATCTCTGTTTCCTTTTTTGCTCCTCTTCTCTCTCTCCCTCCTGCCTTTCCTTCTGGTTCATCTCTGTCGTCCTTTGCGGTTTTCCACTCTTTGGGGAGGGGCAGGATTTCCTGTTCAGAGGTTGGTTGGTGTTTGAGAGGAGTCAGAAGACCTGATTCAGGGCAGAAACCAGCTGATCTGCCACCTGATACAAGAAGGTGAAACCCAGGCCAAAGAAGAAGGCACTAATGCTAGGACCAAGTTGGCAGCCAGGACACACTGCAGAGGGAGCCCCAAAGGGCAGCAAGAGTGGGCCAGCCTGGCATCGAGCAGCACAACTCCCAGAGGACAGAGGAGCCCTCAAGTAGCCATGATGGGATTGCCTGGAAGCAGTTCTCTATTTGTCCCATTATGTAGTTAGCTTCTAATGTGGGGACACATAGTAGGCAGGGCCCTGTCTCACTCTTACCAGGTACTCGTTCTTAGGTTCCTGGCTTGGCCTCAGAGGAAATTACTGGAACAAGAACTGAATTGCAGCAGATTTTCCTTCCCTACCAGGACAGATGCTGGTGATTCAATGCAGTAGGTGAGGCCTGCCTATCCACACTGCTCAGTTACAGATTCCTTAAGACTGAGGGAGTCATTTATGTAACTCATTCTGGTGACCCCTGCAGCAGAGAGGTGGCAGTGATGGTAGAGGGGACAGAGGAGTTTGCAATGGGACCTGAGAGGGGCCGGGACCCCATTAGTAGGGACAATAGTGGGACCCCTATTCACATCAGTCAAGGACAGAAAATCACATTCCAATTCTGAGGTTTGAATTCAGCAAATATTTATGAGCATCTGTGCTGTTTGAGGCACTGAGCTAGGAGTTGGGGATAGAGTGTGAAGACCTCTTTGACATGGCTCTACCCTTACAGAGAAATTAGTTAACATGGTTGCACATGCATCCTCTGAGAGTTCAGGACACAATTTTAGGGGAAGGACTGGAATTGTTGGGCACTAATGTCTTCTTTGTAAAGAGGAAAAACTTCTTTCATTCTATTTTTATTTTCCAACCTGCCCCGTGTAACACAGCCTGCTGACTTGTTCATGGATGCCTGCAACTCACTTCCTGGTTCTTCATCCCTGCAGACATCTTGGGTGCTAGGTTTCCATTTCCCGTTCAACCCGCCTGTTCCCCAAAGTCATGGGACCTGCCCTGCACTATCGGAAACCTACACATTCTGATTCTGTACTTCCTGCCTGTAAAAGCCTATTGAAAACCCCAGAGCACCAGAGGATGGGGCCTGGCTTTCTTTGTTGTTGGGAGTGAGTTGACCAGGACCACCAGTGTAAAAGCTGTTCACTGCCTCCAAATCCTGGGTGTTGTTTCAGTGTTTCCACTTGCTGTAGCATTTGGAGAAGCACCATGGGGCAAATTTTGGGTAGTCATCCTTCTGTTGCTTAGCCAATATGGGAAATGGATTCTTTCAATGATTCTTCTGCTTGTAATCTCTATTGTTTGCCTACATTCTCCCAATTTTTAGAGGATAGGAAGATTTGTTTTTCTCTTATTTTAATTTCAGGGGCCAGTTATTTTACCCAGAGAACTGTAAGTTCCATTTGTTTCCAGCCTAGTTTCTTTCTAAAACTGACTGAAAATGTCTAAGCACAGACTGGTTATTTTGTAAGCTATTAGAAAATAGATTTTTGAAATGGAAGAAAAGATCAAGATTTGCTTTACTGGAACTGTTGGGTCTACTTTGGAATATTCTTTGAAAGTTTCCTGAAGTTTATTTTTATTTTTATTAAGTTTGTAATTTTTAATCTTTGCCCAGTACAACTGTTCAAAAGGCAAAACAGGAGGGCAGCCTTTCTTTGTAAGGACCCACTCAAGTGGTAACTAATCCAGCCCCAGGAGAGCTTCCTTAATCCCTCTGGTGACCTCATCTCTGAAAGTCGCCATCTCTCCACCATCGAGGCAGCCAAATTTCAACAGAAGTTCTGGAGGGGACGAACCATATTCAAGCTAGAGTGGTATCCTTTAAAAGAAAGGTATCTGAAATTGCTTTTTGTACCATAGTTTCTATTTTTTCTTGTCCTCTGTTATGGTTGACATATTGTGTCAACTTGAGAAGTTGAACTAAGGGACTCAGCAGGGAGCCAGGATCCTTACTTTGTAAACATCCTTTGCCCCTGCAAGAGGAGGGCACAGAGGCAGTGTGAGTGCTACACCCACCCTGGAGGAGGGGTGGCTTGTGTATAATATAAGGGAGGAAAAGAAGCTTGCTCTTCCCGTTTCTGCTCTTGTTGCTTTGCTGTCCTCTACCACGTTGAAGTATTGCCCCTGTACCATGCCACCCTGCCAAGAAGCCAGCTGATTATGGACTGAAACCTTCACAAACTGTGAACTAAATAAACCTTTCCTTCCTTAATTTTGGGTGTCCCAGCAACGAGAGAAAAGTAAGCAAGACTGTATTGTATTTTCTATTTTTTCTTGTCCTCTTAAGGTCCACTGCACCTGGCTCACAACTGAACTACTTAAATTCTTTCCTCCCTCCTTCCCTCCCTCCTTCCCCTCCTTCTCTCCTTCCTCCATGCCTTCCTTCTCTTTCTTCCTTCCTTCCTTTCTTTTTTTCTCTGGGAATTGGACATGTTGTACCATTGAACTATGCACCCCATCCTAAAACTTTTCTTTCTTATGCTGCTGTTTTCAACTCCCTTCTCCTAATGAATAGACCCAGTTGATACTGTTCTGTAGTCCAGAACAGTAGTCAGTACAGTCATGCATTGCTTAACAATGGGGATACCGTCTGAGAAATATGTCACTAGCCAATTTTGCCACTGTGTGAACACCATGGAAGGTACTTACACAGAGCTGCCTGTGATGGTGACCCCGTGGCACACATGCTACGGCAAGCACAAAGAGCCCTCTCTGCTGCGACATCACAAGTTGTATGAGTTGTTTTTATAAAAGCTAAAATGTCAGTGTTCAGGTTTAGTTGCAATGTTGGTGAGAGGGTTCCTCCACCTGGGATCCACCCAGCCATAATGGCGACGGTGAAATGATGAGTCATCATGGTGCCTAGCTCCTTCTTCCCAGTAATCTCTGTGACTCCTTCTTCCCATAAACCCTTGGCAAAGCCCGTGTGTGCGAAAAATAACCCAATCACCTGTCACTACCTCATAAAGGAAGTTATGTCGACTTCCTAAATCCTGCCTCACTACCTCCCAAGGAAGTTACGTCAGCTTCCTAACTCTCTCCTCTGCCTGATGTTAGCCCAATCCCCTTCAACCACTACCTCCTAAGGAAGTTACGTTAATTTTCTTTCTTTTTTTTTTTTTGTTGCGGCACCAGGGATTGAACTCTCAACCTCACACCTTTCAGACAGCACTTAAGTCACTGAGCCAAACTCCCAGCCCTGGTTTTTTGAGGCAGAGTTGCACTATGTAGCTCAGGTCAGCCTTGCGCTCGCGTTGTAGCCCAAGTGGGCCTCGAACTCACAACACTCCTCCTACCTCAGCCTCCCGAGTGCTGGGATTAAAGGCATGCGCCACCACACCTGGCTGGAAGTTACGTTAATTTTCCATGTCAGAGTTTACTTAAGCCAGTCCCCTGCCATGTGCCGGCAGAGAGCCGTCATAGAGTCCTTCCTGTGATGGCTCCCTCCGTGCCTGCATTAAACTTTTTCTACCCTGCCACCTCCCTTCTCTGATTTTTGCGCTTCTTTAGACTGAGTTTCCCAACATTTGACTCAATCAGTTGGCACTTTGCAATAAAGAAACAAATGAGTTTGGGGTTGCAGTTTGGGCACTTGGTCTCAAAATGATTCACCATCACTGACAGGCCAGTCTCTGGCCCTGATCTGTTGATCTAGTTGAGACTTGGTCAACATGAGATATATGAAGCTGCTACTGGTCTAATGTGGCACACTGTTTTAGTAGATTTTTTTTTTTTTTTTTTTGAGGCACCGGGGATTGAACTCACAGCCTCGCGCATGCTAGACAGGCGCTTAAGCTGCTGAGCCAAACTCCCAGCCCTGGCACACTGTTTTAATAGTAAACATTTTCTTAAATAAGTGGAAGGCTATTTCTATATAATGGAATACTACTCAGCTATAAAGAATGATAAACTAGACATTTTCACTCTTGAATGGCTGTGCCTTGAAAATATGCTTCTCAGTGAATTAAATAAGTCACACATATGTAACCATTGTATTGTTGCACTTGTGTGATGAACTTAAAGAAAGTCTGTCTATGTATATAAAAAATTAGTTAAGATAGTTAAAGAAAAAGAATTTTGAGTGACAAGTAGTTTTCACAGGGTCATTTTCAGATTTCATTTTTAATGCAAAATGTTTTTTGAAAATAATAGAATAGCCATAACAAAAAAAGTCATATAACTGGTTTCTCTTGATTCATTGAGGGGAAAGTTTTGTGCTAATAATTTTCTGAACAATGTTTCATGTCTATATCTTATACACTAAACAACTACTGTGAATATAACAATATGCAATGTGTTGATTATTGTTACTCTTCTGTTGGCCTGTTGTGAAATTCTGCTTTACTTTAATTTCTTATTTTTCTTCTGTTTGAAATAATAAAAAAAAATAAGTGGAAGGCATATACCATAAAATAACAGTACAAGTATAGTATTATATACCATACATAATTGAATGTGCTGTGCTCCTATATGACTGGCAACTCAGTCATCACCACAAGCACAGGAGTAATGTTCAACTTAAGAATGGTTGCAGCATTATTCAGCAATAGGGATTTTTCAACTCCATTGTAATCTTCTGGAACCACCATTGTCTGTGTGGCCTCTTGTCGACTGAATGTCATTATGCAGAGCATGATGTACTCCAATAAAATCTGAACTGTGTAGTAAATTTCTCTCTGGCATCCTACAATTCAGGAAAGTCTTTAATGACAACTCTTGATACTGCTCTAGACCAGCGTCTAAATTCAAGATCCTCAAGGCTGCCTTCTGAGTTAGCAAATTTGCAGTGAAAACTGAAAACCTGAGGGAGACAGACGTAGAAGTTCAGAGCTGCCTGGAGAGAGAAAAATGAGAAGAGAGCAGGTTTCAGCAGGGATCATAGTCTTTGAGGGAGACCAGTCTCAGGAGTTTGCTTTGAAGCCTCAACATACCAATTAAAGAAGCTAACTCTTGATTCTACAAAGGGAAGGGGTTGTTCCTTAATGATTCTGGAATTCCTTTTAAATGTATTAATTTGTTGATTTTGACATGTAAATTTATGCATGATGGCCACTGCTATTCTGACTTTTTTTTTGCTTTTTATTGAAGTCAGTGCAAGAGTTAGGACAACATCATAGATTAATATTGGAAGAAGGAGCTCTTCCTGAGGAGACTATAGTTTTGATATAGAAAAAAAAAAAAAAACAAGGACAAGAGAGTATGTGTGCCTTGGTTTCTCTTTGTAAGCAAAAGGTAGAAAAGATCTATGTGGTCAGTAAACCTGGAATATAGGGATTCCTCACTCTGGAATACAGACTAAAAGGAACATCATACACATCCACCAATCACACAGTCCTCTTTGCAAAAGTTCTGCAGAGGACCTAACATTGAGTTTAACCTTTTCCTGAATTGGTCTGCTTGACCTCTCGCTATTGTCCCCAAGGACTGGTTTGGGTTTGATTGATGACTTTTTGGGTCTGAAGCTTCATTCATTCCCTATGATATGCTCCCTTAATCTTATGTCAGAAATCAAATAACCCAGAACAAAACCAGAACATGTAACCCATACAAATAAAAGCAAAAACAATATGAGCAGCAGAGGATTAAGCTGTTCAGAAGCAAAAAATTAATCAAATGGTATGGCTCCAAAACAAAAGGTCTGTTGAACTTACACAAAGGCCTACATTGGACTACAGTGATATACTGCCCACTTAAAATGTCAAATGATCTTGTGCAAAGACCTGTGTCCAGTTACTCAGTGGTATGCCTCCCGCTGGGCCTGACAACTGCACACAAAGATCTGGGTGTAATTGTTTACCAGAAAGAGGGCCCATACACTAAAGCTTTTGATTTATACAGAAAGATCTGCTTGGTTACAAATCATAGAAGCAATGAGAAATCAATGATACTAGTCAGAGCTCAGGTTAGTGTTGAGATTCACTTACCTAGCCGTGGATCTGAAGAAAAACAGACACTGAGCACAAGGAGTCCAAAAGTGTGCCTCTTGGTTTAAGGGTGTTCTGGAATACTGCCAAGTAAATATCCTGCAAAATGCAAACAAACAAAGACTAAAATGTTGCTCAGTGCTGCCTGGGTCTAATTCTAGCACTGAAAAAAAAATCACAGTAGACACTCCAGAACTGTCAGAGAAGGATGATACCATCCCTTGATGACTTGAATAAATGAAAAGATGACCTTATTGCTCATGATAGTGACAGTGAACTTACTGCTCAACTTCGATGAACAGACAGATCTTACATGGTGTGGGGTTTTGGTAAACACCAATGTCAGGGACTGTGTACTTTCCCGGGTGTAACCAGGTTGATGTCATCCTTAGGAGCATGATTATTGGTTGATTTGTGGACATTCTGAGAAGCATTTAACAACTTCCTGATGGGTTGACTCTCAGAAGAGATGGCCTGTGGCTTAGCTTGTAAAAGCTTCTTAAGAAGTGGGTTGTTATTGATGGAACCAGTGGGTTCTGATTACCATGAGTGTAGGACAATCGAACTTTTCCTAGGAATGTGGGGTTTTTAGTATTCTCATAGTTGATATCCATTGTTTGTCTTCATTGGAATATAGTGCAAGATGGTATCTGATATGGCATAAGGTTATATATTTATTTATATGAGTAGATCAGGGTTTTGTGGTGTTTTGTGAAGAGCAAGGTAACTAACAGGTACTTCGCTATAACCAAGTTTGAGAACTATTAGTTTCATGCACTCTATTAAGGTATTTTATGAGACAAAAGGATTAGTGAGGTAAACTTAATCAAGAAATGCCCTTTTAAAATCATGTGTAAAAAAAATCATGTGTGTGTGTGTGTGTGTGTGTGTGTGTGTGTGATGTGGTCTCATTATGTTGCCCAGGCTGGTCTTGAACTTGCAATCCTTGTGCCTCAGCTTGCCAAGTAGCTGGGATTATAGGTCTGTGCCACCATACTCAGCAAGAAATAGTCTAAAGGTATAAAAATATTATCTTTCACTGAAAATGTCACTATAACTATTATTATATTTATGTCTTTGGCTGCTACCTTTTAGGTACTGCTCCAAAAACTTCATTTGTGTTATGGCATCCAATCTGTGAAGCTATCCCTCCAAGAAGGTACTTCTTCATAAGTCAGCAAAGAATAAAAGTAGCTTGAGGCAGAGCTGAAGTAACTTGTCTGAGTTGTTAGAGCTGGCAAATAGGAAAGCAGGGAGCTAAACCCAATGTCTTAGTTACCTTTCTCTCATTGCTGGGACAAAATACCTGATGCCCCAAATTAGGGAAGGAATGATTTATTTCTTACAGTTCTTGGGGGTTTCAGTCCACACTCAGTTGGCTCCAAGGCAGTGTGGCATGGTGGGGTGGGGGGCAGCCATTCATGACTGTGCAAACAGCAAGGTACAAACCAGCAAGTGAGAGAAGACACGCCTTCTTCCTGCCCTTACACTGTATGTCGGCTCCACCCCTGGGCAGATGCAACACTCACATTGCCAGTCCCAGCGCCAGACAACAAATCAATCACAAATGCTAGACTCAGCCACGTCCATTCCATGACTACATGAGACTTGGTGGGGCCTTAGGAATATAAAGCATAACACCCAAGCAAGTCGAGGCAGTCTAACTTTTCTTTTTTGTTTTCCAAACTGACAGAGAGCAATATATATATAACAAAGCCACCTACTTACTATTTTCTTTTTCTGGACATTCTACTTGTACTAAAGAGACATTATTTTGTTTTAGCAGCCCAGTTACAATCCCTTGTTGGCTTTTATTGAGCTTGTTTCTTTAAAAATTTTATTTTAGAGAGAATAAAACCAAGCAAAATAAAACAGAATAAATCCAATCAAAACAAGACAGTGTAAGGTGACACAGGATTTCAAAACAAGATAATAGGAAATCAGCAATGGTTACTGTAATGCCCTTGTTGCCTTCAAAATAGCTGCAGATACCTTCAGACATAGTAAAATCAAACAAAACAGAAACAGAATAGAATCAGTAAAAACAAAACAATGAACACAATACAGGACTTCAAAACAAGCTAATAGTAAACCCAAAATGGCTACCATAATATATCTTGCTATCTTCAAAATAGCTGCCCATACCATCAGATACAACAAAAACAAGATAAAGCAGAATAAAACCTACCCAAACAAAACAATGAGAATAACACAGGATTTCAAAACCAGATAATAGGGAATTAACAATGACCACTACCTCCAGAAGGAGATCCCCCATAGATGCTACACTGTACACTGTTATCCTCTGAATAGATGATCAGACTACTGGCTTTAGGCCTGAAAAGTCAGTGAAACACTAAACACTACAAGATTTAAGTTGTACTTTACCTCATTAACTATCATCACAGCCTGTATTTCTCCGGATCAACCGGTTGCTTGGTGTGTGGGGGGACCACATTGGCTCTTCTTGTCTCTATGACTACACACCAGAAGGGACTGGTGTTTGGCTCTCCCCCAATCAGCTCTGACATGTGTCTTGTTGACTTCTTATTCTCTTCCCTCACAGTCCATGAATGGCCTGAGCTTGTAATCATTGATAACCTTGAGGACTTTCTCACCTGACATGCTGCTATAATAAGTCAATTCTTTAGTCATATAGTTAATTTTTTGTTTTTGGGTACCCAGAATCAAACTCAAGACCTTGCATTTGCCAGGTAGGCACTTAATGCAGTTAATTGTTTTATACCTAAATTCTACCCTGTATTCTCTCCTCTGTTTGGCTTCAATCAGTTTGCATTGGTATATGGTTCCATCTTGTTGAGTCATTTTGAATGCTGACTCTGCTACTTCAGCTGTATGTCACCAACAGAACAGATGAATATACCTGTCATCTCTGCTGGGTTGCTGATAAAATTGTCATGTTGAATGAGACCACTGACAGCTTTTGCCCCTATGCTGGGAGAGGGTCTTATGTCTGATCACAACTAGATGAAGCCTTAGGAGACTACCTGAAAGTCTTTATTTGCATTCTGTCAGACAAATCTTTTTTTTCCTTCCTTTCCTCTGAGAATTTCTCAAGCTTGGTTGA
>RJWM01035012.1:0-19279 GCA_004363535.1 Dasyprocta punctata | reverse complement strand
CAAACATCACTTACACAGGAAGTTTTCAAACTGCTGCTACAACTGCATGAGCAAGGATGGGACCTTTGTCCCGCCTCGACTTTAACCAGAGCTGCAACTCCCTCGTCAAAATTCCTTGATGTCTAGATGGAGTTCTGTGTCCAGTGCACATTAAGTTCCACTTTCTGGAACTTTTAGAACTGCTACCCTTGGCAATAAAAATTGAAAGAGTCCCTTATTAGCCAGGTATGGTGGCTCACACCTGCTAATCCCAGCATTCGGGAGGCTGAGGCAGGAGGATCGTTGCAAGTTCAAGACCAGCCTGAACTGTATAGTGAGATGCTGTCTTAAAAAAGACCAAAAAAAAAAAAAATCCCACATTATGGACAAGGACTGCATTGCGTAAGTGTACTATACATACTAAGTCCAAAGCATTAGAGGAAGATGTTGTTCAAAGGTACTAATTTTCAAAAGTGATCTAGCATGTAGAATATGTTGAGATGTTGAGAGCTTTACAAATCTTAGCTCAGTTAATTGCTGTTACCAAACTTTGCAATAGTTACTTTTATTTTCATTTTAACAGGAGGGAAAATGAAAGCACAGAGAAGTTCGATGACTTGTTCAGTGATACACAGTCAAGAAGTGGCATGAAGCTGTGACAGCAAGAATAAAAAGTTTATGGTTAAAACGCCCACACACACACACAAAAAAATATTCATAGAGACTCCGTGTTTCCTCCTCCCTGGCCATCCCACCAAACATCCTAGTACTTTGATACTTCTCTTCCTATCAGGTGACCATATTAGGTTCATCTTCAGTGAAGAGTAAGATTGAAAGGCAGAGAATAAGACCGCGAAGCGATGCTGAGTCACACGCAGGAGGTTTAGTTTAACACTTTTGTATCCCTGAGTCACCACTGACTGAGCTCAACTCCCGCCCAGTATCCGGGGTTCAGCCCTGCTCCTGGGAAGTGATAAATAAATCTGCCCTGAATTCGGTGAAAATCAATTGATTTTTGAAGCATTTCCAAGCTGCTGCACGCAAAGACAGTAAGGACAATCCCAACGTTTATTTCAACATGCTTTTCAAGGCCTGTTAGCTTACCCTCCTGCTTACACTAGATTTAGACCCGTATTTCTCCATGGGAGACTTCGGATACCTACGCTGAAGAATTGCATTATGCTTTTAAAGAGCATAGGAGTTAGCAGATATAAACCCAAAGGGAATATTCCAGTGTGGTTAGACTCTGTGCAAATTTGAAATAGAGTGATATATAAATTTAATAAAGTCTCTTCATGCTCTAAATGTGCAGTCATGTAAATCCCGCAAATTTAAGTTCTTTTCAAGGATCACGTAATTTCCAAGCTTCAAAGCTGAGTTCACACTATTGCTTGAAGTAGGTAAAGCTTTGAGTTATCCGGTCCTCGGGCCCACAGCCTTCCCATGAACGTCACCAGCCCCTCCGTGTCACCAAGGGGCCACCGATGATGCCCTGGTACAACCAGACGCCGGGGGATGCGGGGGGCAAGTGGGCTCAGACGCCGCAAGCCGAAAAAGCTGCCTTCTGCCTCTTAGAAATCCACGGAACTACAGAGAAAAATCCGGGGAGCACGAGGCAGGGGAGCCCGAAATGAAGCAGGAAGAACCCACCGCACAATGCACCCGTGGACGCAGTGCTGCCGGGGCAGCCGGAGCCAGCCGTGCACCCGAGCAAGGAGCAGCATCCCCCACCCCCACCCGACGGAAGCGGGGCCTCTGAGACGTCAGCCATGCGAGAAGCCACAGCCCCCAGCAGCCGCCAGGGCGAGAGATGCTGAGAGACTGCAGATCTCCAAAAGGCGCCAGAGGGAAGCGATGTTCACACTCCCTGCTGCGGGCTCCGGGGAAGTTGTCCTGGGGGTTGAAGAAAGCGAGAACTAAATGCAAACCTAAGAAAACAGAAGGCCAGGAAAAGCCCGAGGCAGACCAGGAGAGGAATGGGGCACGAAGACTTTTTTACAGTTGCCCCGGAATCTGCAACCAAGACTGGCAGCTTCCTAACAGAGAAAAAGGAAACCAGTCACCCGGAGCCGGCGTGGAGCTCCTGTGACACACTGACTCCTCCAGGTGGTGGAGCTGCCAGCCGCTCCCCCGCGCCGGGAGAGGCCCCCCAATAACGCAGGACCGGCTGCCGCCACTCCTGCTGTCACATGGGCTCTCTACACAAACAATGCTGACCACCGATCTGTCAGGACTTCCGATGGCCATCGGTCACGCTTGCCCTTTGGTCTTCACGCGCACACCTGTGTTTCCTCTCTCTCCCCCATCCCCGCAGCAAAACAAAATAAATCAAAACATTCAGACCCTCAGCATTGGAGTCAGTGTAAATGTTGGAGTATCTGGAATTTCAATGTTCATTTGCCATGACGAACACACCCCGACTCGGGAAACGAAAATGAAGTACCGTCTCGCAGAAATGGTCTCTGGAGTTTCACAGAAGAATGCTTTGGAGGACGGTTTTTTTGTTTTGTTTTGTTTTGTTTTGTTTCATTTGTACCAAGATCTTAGAAAGTGCAGGCAGACAGAGGTTCTGAACTTCAGTGTCAATGACCGGATAATATGAATCATCAGAATCTGAGGGGTAAGAAAACAGGGACCCATGGAAAATCGTTTGCAAACACTAGGTTGCCCAAACAAAGCACATCCAAGAGCCCAGTCCACATCATGGGCTGCCTTTTGCAGTTGCAAGTTAAACACACACACACACACACACACACACACACACACACAAAACCACTGTGGTGAGCTCCAGACCTGCAGGTCCCCGTGCTCTGACACAACGGCTGACACTAGCACCAGAACAGTTTTTCCACTGATTTTTGAATGAGAAGGCACTGGGATTTTCAATTAAAATTTTAAAATCTGTTCTCTCCCCAAGATCTTATCAGCCAACATGCTGATTACCCACGGCCTCTCCTCGGCTGAGAAGGGATGAATGAGAAAGAGACACAGGTGGCTCAAATTGTCCTCAAATGATGAAATATCAGCGGTGGCCCTTGCAATTCTGGAAGGTGTAAACACAATGACAATGAGATGTTATCAAGTTCGGCTTGCAATAAAAGCTAAAGTCAACACGATTCACAAATTTTGCAGCCCACCTAGTACCGACACAGAAGCTAATTGGTCTTTTCTTTTTCCCGGCTCAGGAAACTACTAGTTACAAACTGATGTTGGTTCAAAGCAGGGGGCAGGGGTGGGGGACAAACCTCAGGGCCTGGCCCTTTGGGTAGGGGGAGGAGGCGGACCACAGGGGAGGAGGACGTGGCCTGGAGCCGGGGGCAGAGTCACAAGACGGACAGCACAGCCCATCTGTCCTCCTGCTGAGAACACACAGGCCTGACTTCTTAAACTTAAGGCCAGTTTTAGAAAAAGTGTTCGGCCCTTGTGTGCTCTGTTCTTCCGACCCTCAGAGCTCCGTGGGACTCCCTAAGAGCTGAGACTCAGGCTGGAAGACTCCATCTCTGCCCCACTTTCATGTTAGGTGTAGGCAATCACTCCCACGCCTGGATACATATCAGGATAGCCAGGAAAGAAGGCTTCCTTTAAAAAAAAATTCCCAAAACCTCATCTCAGGTCTCCCCCACATCTCACTCAGGTCTTCTCAACACTAAATTGGAAATCTGTACCATGGGCATTTTTCCCAGCGTATCCAGGTGGGTCTAAAGGATTAACCAGCTTTAGAAATCACTGGTCTACAGCAGAAAAATGAAACACATGGCATAGTTCTGCGTTTTGTCCATGGCAGACATTACTAATCTACACCAGCACACTTCCACCTGAACCCAGAAATCCTCCTGCTCTCGGAGCTCCAGGCAGCACCATCAGTCAGTGAGAGCTGCCGCACAGACTGAAACTTTTCTGCCATCACTGCATAGCAGCCAACAAGTGCACTAACAGTTTGTGCTTAGTTGTACCTTTAACCCAGAATCTAGAATATGAGGTGTGATGAAAAATGTGGTGAATATTTAAATTTTTTTTAATGTATTGCAGTAAAAGACACATGGTCATTACCTTCAAGATAGTCTCCCGGCTTCAAACACACTCATCCCATCATTCTTGCCACTTTCTGCAGCAGCTCTGGAGTGCTCCTTCCTGAGTGTCTTTAGTTGCACTGTCCTGAAAAACATTTCCCTCACCTGGCCATTTTGACTCTGGGGAAAAGCCACAAGTCACACAGTGCCAGGTCCAGTGAATAAAGTGGACGAGGACATAGCGTCACATTTTTACAAGCCCCTCTTTCTCTTGGGGAGCCCTCAGCAGCAGCTGTAAAGACACTCAGGAAAGAGGACTTCCAGAACTGTTTCAGAAAGTGGCTAAAATGATGGGAGAGGTGGGGAGAGATTCGTGGTCATGTATCTTTTACAATATTCTTTTAAATTTAAACACTCACCATATAGCTCCATCACACCTCCTAGCTCATTGCCCACTTCTTCTAGATTTCCAGAATCTTTTCAGACCCCCGCTCGTCTGTGAGCCCCTAGGAACTCTGTGAGATGAGAAGGGCAGATTTTCTTAGGCTTCATTTACAGACAAGGCACCTGGAGGTCACAGGAACTCTTGGTCAGGCCAGTCTGAGAGCTGGCTAGAAGAGGGACAGCAGGTCATTCCTGCCCTCCTGCTCCTGACCAGCACTCCTCCTTCTGCATGGAGCTGGCCGTGGAGTTTTGAGGGGTCATCGCAGCTGAACCTAGCAGGAGACCAACAGAGTAAACACAGCAGGGAGGGGAAGCCAGGACCAAGAGGGCATAGAAGTTGACCAATGTCACAAAGCTTTAAAACTGGAGCAACAGGACCCTTGTTGGGCCTCTGTGACTCTTAAGTCCTGGGTTTTTCCTGCTCAACCCATGTGGCCTCCTGCTCAGCACTAAGAAAGGATCTTTCTTTCCTCTTACTACCCTGACCCAAGCCCCTCTCTCTGCCATGGTCACCTCTCCATGGTCCACCCTGTCCTGCCCCTGGAACGTTCTCCCGAAGCAGAAAAAAACCACCTGGCTCATTCCAAGCTTCCCCAGCCAACTGACCCAAGACAAGACGTGCACCTTGGCAGGGAGACACGAATATAAAATTGCAAACAGCTTTTGAAGTCGCAGATTCATAATCTTGCAAGCCAAAGAAGTGGAGCTCGCCTCCTCTCCCCCTCGTCTACATCACCACTCCCAAGCCTGAAAGGAGGCCAGCGGCCTTTGGATGTGAGCTCACAACTGCCTGCCGCACACATGCATTTCCCGCCTGTCGCCCCAGCCAAGCACCGGCGCAGCCCGTCCCCACCCGTTAGGAGGCTGTGTCTCCGGGGAAGTCAAGTACAGGGGCAGGCGCTGCTGCCCTCGCCAGGGCTCAGTGCGCACCCTCAGCTCTTCAAGGAACCACGCACATTCACGTGTAGGGAAGAGGACGCTGAAGGTCTCTGGACACTGACCCACTCCTCAACCTCAGGCTCAATGTCCACCTGTGAAACTGGCTCTAAGAACCAGACTTTCCTTACCACTTCAATACTTAACCATAGACAGTTGTCTCACTTACTTCCCTCATTACTGGGACAAAATATCCGACAGAAACAACTTAAGGGAGGAGAGGTTTATTGGCTCACAGTTTGTAGAGGTTTCAGTTCATCGTCTGCTGGCTCCCAGACAGGGCAGCATGGCAGGGGGCAGAGCGATGAAAAGCCATTCACCGCACAGCTGACAGGAAGTCAAGACGGCAAGGGAGGAGCCGGGAGGGAGAGGGACCCTCCCAGGTCACGCCCACAGTGACTCCTCCTCCCACCAGACCCCGTCTCCTACCCGCAAGTTGACTCTAAACCCCAGAATCCAATTACCTTCCAAAGTCCCGCCCATGAGTGCAGGAGGCTTTTGAGGGACGTCTAGATATAAACTGTAACATTAGTACTTTCGTTAATACTTAGAGCAAGTTCTTATCTCTATTAAAATAAGGGGCATATGGAAGGATTTTGACATATCTATGGTACAACATAATGACTGATACAAAGGAAGCGAGAAATATTAGCTATCACTTCTTTTTTTCCACTGCTCAATTTTAAACCAAAAAAAAAAAAAAAAAAAAACAAGATTCAAGACATGTACTACATAACTTTTGGATTTTATTTTATTTTGGATTTGATATTTCAATAGATCCCCATGGTATTTTAGGGCAACTATAAATAAGATTAGATGATGAAACATAAAACTATGTTTCTGTTATTATGTCCCAAGAAACAATTTTCATTCATGGGAATTAATAAAGAATTAACAAAAATTAATAAATTCTTTTAAGTGAAGTCAGTTTAAAGTAATAGTGCTTATTACCATGAAACGATGTTTCAGTTTCTCTACAGTAGACACTTCTGTAATTTACAGATTTTCTACAAAAAGCAGGTACTATATTATAGTGAGGAAAACTAAAACAAAAATACAGGCATGATAAACTGAAGCACAAGAGATCTTGTAGTATATAAACACAGATATCTGAAGGAATAGTAATGAAAGAATGAATAACACACGAAGGTTGCACTGTGGCTTCTCTGCTGGCATAAGAACTGGGCGTCTCTTCTGGAAAGCTGGAGAGACCTAAGTCACCCAATCTAATGCAGACAGAACCTAGATACTTCCAGTCCAGAAAAGAGAAAAAAAAAAGAATTGCAATTGGGGACCACCAGTTGGGCTGGTTCCATTTGTTGGGGACCAGCCTCAGTCACATGGGCCTGTTGAGGGTTGATGGGCCAAGTGTACAAGGGTAACAGGAAGATACACCCGAGCACGTGCACACACACACACACACACACACGCACACACATGCACACGGCCCAAACCTGACTCACACCCACTTACTTCTTTGCTCCCCAGCGTTGCTGACAGATAGTGGCAGGCTGGTTTTGAGTTTTCCTTGGTGCACTTGGATAGTTCAGCATCAGTTCTTGCAACTTAGTTAGAAATGTCCCCAGCCAGAGTGACTTTTTCAACTGGTAAAATATTAACTCTCCTAAATCAAAAACTGCTAGTGTTGTATGTTCATGCGAAGTTCAAAACCCGACACTAGAAACTCCACTTCGAAGAGCTCCATATAAGGAAGATCAGGAGCTATAATGAATCGAATCTGATCCTAGACTCCATGAGCAGAGGGACCGCCTGGGTCATTTAGCACCAGACAAAAGCACAGGGGACCGCAAAACCCGACTGCTATTTGGTGGTAAATCCAGGGTCTCCCAGAGGCTGCGAGAGGTGTGAGCCAATTATATAACATCCTAAAACTGAATAGATACCAAAATACTATGACAAAATTTATGCTGTTTTTCATGATTATATTTAGATACTGAATGCATTTGACCCAAGAATAATGTTTAAATTCTTTTGGGGACAGCTTGAGAAGACAAATGTAAAATCGTGCATCAACACAATGCCCCAGACAAGTGGCCCTTTGGTCCCAGCCCTGTCACCGGCCTCAGGAACTCTGACCAGAGGACAGCGCAAGAACAGCCCCACTTCCCATGCTGATCAGAACCCAGCTTCATCACCTGGGTCCAGGTGACATCAGTGGAGCAGGAGCCGAAGACCAGGCTGAGGGTCCAAAACGAAAATGTCAGCCCAGCCTCACACAGTCCAATGTGGCTGTTTCCAGAACGTGGGCAGACACAGCGGGAGTGATCAAAATGTATGCTGAATGCTTACAGCTTAAAAATTCTTACAGTAATAGACGCGGTGCTAGTCATCACTCTCAGACTCCTCCCGCTAGCTTCAAACACAGCCCCTCCTCTTTGCCACTTTCCAGAGCAGTTCTGGAACTCATCTCTTATGAGTGCCCCTACAAGGTATGATTAAAAAAATGTAGGGAACCTGGCTGCCGAGTGTCATCCAATAGAAAGGCAGCTCATAATAACATGGTGCTGTGTCATCCACCTTACTCACTGGGTCTGGTGCCATGGGATTTCTGGCTCTTCCCCAAAGTCAAAATAACCATGAAAAATCAATGTTTCAAATAAATTCAGAACACTGAGGTGGCCACAACAGTGCAACTGAAGACACTCAGGAAAGAGGACTCCAGAGCTGCTGCAGGAAGTGGCAAGGATCATGGGATAAATGTGTTTAAAGTAAGGGGTTGTATATTGTGGTACATTCATGGTAATGTGTCTTTTACTGTCATAATTTTAAAATTTAAAACTTCACTGCATTTTGAGCATACTTCATACTTTTTTTTAATATTTTATTAATACTAAAAGACAAGACAGAAGAGAATCCCCCATACTTGCTACATTGCCCGCTGTAAAGAGATGCTTGGGTTGCTAACCAGAGGCCTGGCCGAATCTACAAAACAAAAGTTGGTTGATGTTCCTTGGTTGCTATCAATTTAGCCAGACCTCCAAAACAGCAGGTTGCTGACGGGGGGCGGGGGTGTTTGTCCCTGATTCGCATCGGTGCTGCTCGGGCTGGGTGGGGGCCCCAGCGAGGGGCCCTTCTCGTTCTCTCCCAGGGTCCTGGGATCAGGACCCCAGAAGGCAGTCCATATTGTGTCCTGGTCGATGTCTGCGCCGCTTTTTTTTTTTTTTTTTTTTTTTTTTTTTTTTTGTGGCACCGGGGATCGAACTCACAACCTCACGCCTGCCAGACAGGTGTTTAAGCCACTGAGCCAAACTCCCAGACTTTATATTTTTGCTTTGAAACTGAGACCTTGCATTTAGAAATCCTTCTAATATGTTTTCAGTTCTCAGTTGGTGGATTTTCTACTTGTAGCCTTCATATATCTTTGTTGTTAATTAAGTTTGGTCTACATCAAACTACATCCAGACCTCAGAACACACCTGCTATGTTTACTCCCTAGTCTTGGGGACACCATTTCCTGTTGCTTTGCTTTGTGACTCAGAGGCTTGAAAAATAAATTTTTCACAGGAAGAGAATCACAGCAAAGAAAACACAGAACGATGGGTATTTAATTTAAGGATGAATAAACATGATTCTCCAAGGGAAAAGGCTGCCCTGGCATTCATACAAACCCACGCGCACCTAAAAGTAAAACACCAAAGAGATTCATCATTATGGATGCAAATGTTCAACACCAAGACCATGAACTCTGTCTCTCCATTCTCTCAATGGGAAAACTTGCTACGAATGCTGTTTGGGTCAGGAGAAGAAGCACGAGGTGTGGCAGAAATTGTCCTTGGCAGAGGACACAGCAGCTGAGAATACCAGACCCAGAGGCAGTGAGTTTCAAGCCCCCAAGCCCCAACACCATCACCGCCTGCTCAAAAGGCAGGCTCGTTCCCTGTCTGAAGACACCCACATCACATCTCAGACGCTCACGGAACTGCCTTTATCAGCGAGTCTCCAGAACACAGCTTGGTTGCCGGGAGGATGGCCTCGCACCTGGAAAAACTTCAGAAGCAAATAACGCGTGCACATGTAAGATCCCCTTCTGAAGACAGTCGTGTGTGTTCAGGCAGAACCTGACGCCAGGAGTTCCAGGACTCTACTGTGACAGCACGCCAGCCCTGCTGGTCCCTGGTCGCCCTGGAAGCAGATGACTGGTGGCTCCCAAGGGGGTCACAGCTGCAGATTGTGGTCATGGTGCTTCTCATGCTCTACCATACAGCCTCATGGTTGGTGCCTTTTAAAGCAGTGAGGAGTAACTTTAAAAATACACCAAAGACGTCCAGGTGAGTTCTCAGGAAGTTCACTCCTCCCTGGTTAAAAAAAACAACAGCAACAATGAAGAACAATGCATGGCTGCTTTCAAACAAACTGAGAGAAAGAACCTTACTTCTCCAGATTTGCTTTCTGTCATTGGCATGCACTTTGCACGCCCCCTCTCCCTGTGCATTTACACAACCATCGCTTCCACTGGCTAAAGGATTTCTTTGGGAGCCCTGCCCTGCTCTAATTCATCTTTGCATTCCTGAGAGCCTGCAAGTTAAATAGAAATTAATACACTCTCAATAAATGCTTGATGGCTGGATAAATGTGGAAACAACACACACCAGAGTACATCTAGAAATAACATCCAAAATTCTTGAGATAAAAATGAAAGATCATCAAAGCAAAAATTTTCCACAGCCAATCATCCAAACGTTAAGAGAGGGTTTCGGTATTCTCTGGATTTCATCAGTAATTCATTACAAATAATTACAGGAGTGTTCACAGTAATGGAATGTTGCAAAGTACAGTTGTCATCGCTGGCACTAACAAAAATGTCGATCACACCGTAAATAGCCACAGAGCATGTCATCGGGAAGAGAGTCACGTAAAGAAATCCGGAGGTGACACTGTCAACTTCCCAGGAAATCCAGAAGCCACTCTCTCGAACAGGAAGGCTTCAGAAAGCTGAGGGCAGTTTGTTCTCTTGGCCCCAGAGTCAGGTCATAGCCTGCAGCTCTTCCTGGGGGTCAGGAAGAGGGAGGAGGACCCAGGGAAGCCTCCGTGGAACCAAGGGGCCCACACTTGTCTTCAGCCTCTTCCTCACACCCTCCCCCTGGTCTCCCCTCTGCCTGGGTAACTCAGTGACCTAGCAGGACCCTGCCTCAAAATTAAAAATATAAAGGACTGGGGATGCAACTCACTGTAAAGGCCCTGAGTTCACCTGAGTTCAACCCCCGGTACATGAGGGTGAGCAGGAAAAGGGGAAGGAAGGGAATGAGAAGGAAAGAAAATGAGAAAAGGAAAGAAAGGAAACACAATGCAGAAGACCCAACACAGCAACTCATCCTGGGGCACAGGTAACTTAAAAGGATCACGCACCTTCCCCCAGGAAGGACAGGTCTGCTACCCCAGGAGCTGGTGGGTTGCAACCATCACGGTAGCCAGGACACCCCTGAGCGGCGGTGCCGGTTGCTGGCGTGACACCAAGCACGCAGCCACCTGATGAAGTAACTGTGCAGGTTTTTCAATCTTGGAAATTTAAGATTCAAGCCTTGAATCTCCCGTGAGGATTCGTAGTGAAAGAATCGGCAGCTCCATCTCCTGCGTGGTTGGGACCAAGAGGGGAGCAGGCTTCAGACATTGATCGGTGGTTCTCTAGAGACCTCTAGTGGTCGCGGTGGGAATTCGTTCTCTCTTAAAAGAAGGAAGATCAAGGGATGTTTGCTGGGACAAGGCGAAGACTTGCAATCCAGTTCCCTCTATGCGGACATTCAGAGTTTTCAACAAGAGAAAGCTGGTTGCTTCTCCATCTCTTCTTTTGTCTCTTCCTTATCCTCGGTATGATTCTATTTGCTGTAAGTGCCTTTGTCCGTACTGGGCTCTTGTTACCCATTTTCGCTGCTTTACCTGGGTTTTCCAGATGAAACCACCTTGCCCGTCAGAGCATCCATCCTGCTGCTCCTGTTCCCCCAGCTCCGACTGCTGCTTCCGCTGGAGGACGCTTGCTTGTGCCTTCGCGTCCCCCTGACAAGGGGAAGTCTGGTCACGCTTCTTCCCAAAAACTGTTCTTTCAGAGTCAGTGAGATGGACTCTCTGTCCAGACACTGAATTTTTTTTTTTTTTTTTTTTTTTTTTTTTTTTTTTTTTTTTTTTTTTTTTTTTTTTTTTTTTTTTTTTTTTTTTTTTTTAGATTTTAATGTACGATGGTCCTTATTTACAACTTTATTGGCCAAAAAAAGAGCAAGGAGAATACAGGACACTGTAGCTGATCCTGATGGGTTCGTGTTCCATTTCAAATGTCCTCTGAATTGTCCAAAGACATACGATACTGAATCTGCGTGTGCAGCTTTCTTTGCAAAGCACGGTGCTCCGCCTTCTCAAGAGCCAGCAGGCGCCCGGGCTGGGAGACAAGAAGGGCAACGTCGCCCCACCCCCACCCCTCTAAGCAACTGGCTAATTCGGAGGAAGTCAGACTGAGATGACAGCAACTGGAGTTAAAAAATAAAAAATAAACTTAATGCTTGTATTGTTTGATTGACTTTGCGGGGCTAAAGCTGGTAGTCTGGGGCCAGGGATTTAGCTCAGTGGCTCAAGCGCTTGCCTGATAAGCACAAGGTAGTGAGTTCAATCCCTGATACTACAATAAAAGTTGGTAGTCTAAGCATCTATTTGGAGAACAATAATATGCATTATAGCAACTGTGGAGGATTTCTTTCTGCCTTGTTTTTGAAATCCAATGTTTTGTTTTGTTTTATTGCTTTGTTTTATTCCTGTGTCTAGTAACCCGAGCAAGAGTTTTGAAGCTAACAATATGCAATATAGCAGCCGTTGTTAAATTCCTATCATCTTGTTTTGAAATCCTATACTGCTATTGCTATTTTTTGTTGTCGTTTTGCTTTTGTTGTTTTTTTTTGGTGTGTTTGCTTCCTGATTTTTCTGGTTTTTTTTTAATTAAAAAAAATGAAAAGCCCCTAATACAATTCCTGTTAGAAATCTTTTCTCAATAAACTTCCAAATACATCCATTCTTTCTTTACAAAACTTGGGGTGGGGGGAAGCACAGTGCTCGCATTCTAGGCAGTCCTTAAACCATATAAATGTGCAGGAAAGGAAATCACTCGTTGAAAACTGCATCAAATGAAGGTATTTTAAATGTAGATTTATGTCATTGATATTAACACATGCTCAATGAAAACCAAAAGCTGGAAAAGCAGTTACACTTCCTATTTGGACAGTTACAGCAATGACCTTCATGTTTTCAATTTATCATGAACTATTATGAACTCACTCTGAGCTGTAGCCAAAGTCAGAGGAAAAGAGGTAGGGAGAATATTCCTGTCTTAGAGGAGAGCAAGCCCTCCAGGATCAGCATGCGAAATAAACATCCTGTTGATTTAGGTGAAAAGAAAATCAATGCAGTCCTTTTCAATTCATGCTGAGCTGACTTCCTCTTCTTTTTTGACTTACTTGTTTGGTGACATGCTTAAATCAAGTATGTTTAACTCTTTTTCTAATTCATCCAAATCTTCCCTGGTGAAAAGATTTTCATCAACAGGAACATCCCAGCGGGTCCATTTTCCTGTCTCTCCACCTCAGTGTCCTCCAACATTTTTGGCCCAAACTCCAGAAGCTTCGCTTAGTTCATTTTCATCTTTATGTGAAGGGTATGTGCTGAATCTTTTGAGCCTGGCTACTGTAATGCCTGTCTCATCCACGTCTCTCGAGTGGTACAGGCTTAAGTCTACGCCATTTACACTCACAGAATCATCTACCTCGTCACCATGTGAGGAGAGCATGTATCATCAGCTTCCTAATCACCAGCATTGAACAGTTCAGGACGGAATTCAAACACCTCGAGGCCACCTCAAGATACTAGAGCCTTCCCTGCTTTGAGATCAACTTTCCTTCTTTTCATGTATTTTGTTCACATTTATCGAGCTTTTCTTGTCTTTTTCTTTTCCTCCATGCGAGAGAAGATTCAAGAGTGAGTTTGGTAACACTTGGACCTAGGGCAATGAGATCTTCTAATGAAATTTCACCTTCTTTTTCTTCTTTCTTTTTATCATTTTCAGCACAAAACCAGGAGGAAGTGCATGACGATACAGACAATCATCACCCCGTCCAGGGAACACCCCAAACCAGCACACTTCTTATTTTCAATAGCTTCAAGAATATGCATGCAGACTATTTGGGTTTTTGTGTTTTTTCTTTTCTGCCTCACCGTGCTTCTTGTTAACTACTTTGCACTTTTTCTCATCACAGTTACCCATCGTATCTTTTCCAAGCTCTTCATCTCTTGCACCAACATGAACACCTCATTTTTCACATGTTCTCTCCGAAGTCCGGTCATGAGAGAACTTGCTCTTACCTCCTTTTGTTCACTGCCCTTACTTGAAGAAGGCTCATACCACAGATGTGGGATTTGCACCTTTACCTATTTTTCCAACAGTGGCTGCTGGTTTGAATAGCTTGTCCAGCTCTTGCAATTCTTTCCTCTTGTTGTCTTTCTTTAATTTCATTTTGGCTCCACTTTGTGTTACTTGACATGGGTTGTGTTGACCAAATTTAACTTGATGAGTGACGGCCTTGATAAACTTCTGTTGCTTTGCTCCTTTCCTATTTTTTAGAATGAAAGTTTTGTTTTCAATAATCTTCTCCTTCTTTTCCTGCTTCACCTTTTTGCTGCCCCTGGGCTGAGCCTTATTCTTGGGGTGCTGTGGAGAGAGGAAACACCAGTCAGGCTCAGGACAGATGGATACTAAGGGAGAATTGGGGACTCAGTTTTCAGAGGTGACCTTTCCTACTGGTTTTTCAGTTTACTGGGAAGCTCAAGAAACAGAAAGAGCCAAGTTTTTAATACCGATATTCAATAAGAAAGGAATCAGAAACAATAAAGAATATCAGACTTCAGAGGAAATGCAAAGAAGCCCCTTCCCAACAAATAAAAACCATTCCCACAGATCTGTGGTAGTTATGTGCCTATTTTAACTGAAGCCTTATCATGTATACTTTTCAGTAGGTAATTTTTATTTTCCACAGCCAGATTTTCTTACACAACTACTAAAATTACTTACACATTAAAGCACATGCTCAGGAATATGTGCTAGAAGGGTATTCCTCCATGACTAGATTGCAATTTTTCCTGATTTAGTGCAAATCTGAATCTTGGTAGTTGGAGATGGACCAGTCCTGCCCTACACACTGCAGACATATACTTAAATGTCACGACATACCCCCAAGTATGTGCAATTATTATGTCAGTCAAAAATAAAATATGCTTTTAAGAAAATAAAAGAAAGAAGCAGAACATACCAACTGAAATGGGATGTGGGCCACAAACACATCATCTGCGTGTTTTATCTGAGCACCTAATTTGCCTTGAAGTTCTGCTCCAAGATCAGGCTCTCTGGTTCATTTCTTTAAAATCCCCCCCTGCAGATGAAACTCATCTTTCTTTTTTTCAAGTGGTCTGGATTTGACACTACGAATGGATAAGGTCAGTTGGAGAGCAGCTGGCCACACTAGAGACCCAAGTTGGGCAGCTTCCAGTCAGTTATAGAAGCACAGAATTTCCCAAAACCCCTATCACACAAGCAGCTACTGCATAAAACAGATACATATGCAATCCTAAGTGGCTAATCAATAGGGTGTTGTATCCCAGTGATTTATGGTGTCAGAGAGCTTTTCAATTAAAGGATTAAGGGGAGAGGAAAAAGAACAGGAAGCCTCTCTTTTGATTTTGCTTCCTTAGTTCAACCTTACTGAGAACTGAGACAGCTGAACATCAGTGTACAATATCTCTATTGCCATATCAAATCCAGACTATGATCTCAGTGTAAAAGTAACCTAGATTTTCTGACACAAGTATGCAGTTCATAAAAGGATGACTATATTAGTCACTTTTCCTGTCACTGGGACACAACTCCTGACACCTACAATTTAAAGAAGAGAGGTTTATTTGGCTCATGGTTTCAGAGAATTCAGTCCCTGGTCCACTGACTCCAAGGCAGAAACATCATAGCAGAAGGGTATAGCACAATAAAGCTTCTTAGTTCATGCACCCAGGAATCACAGCAAGGGAACAGCACTGGAGATGAAGGGCCCAGGGGCCAGATACAGTGCCCAAGACCACACCTCCATGACCCCCAGACACATGCAGGAGTGTCCTTTACTAATCCCCTACGCTGATTCCAAGACAACCAAGTTGACAATTAAGCTTAACCATCATAAGATTTATTATAAATTTAAAGATTTGTTAATCTTTAAAATAGCTATAAAAAGCTTAATACACAAGTGATATCACATTGAGTTGGCAAAAATTTTGGTTTTATGCTGCTTCTGCTTTCTAAAGACATACCAGTGTGCTCATTCATAGGCAAAAAAAAAAGTTTTCTGAGACAGGGTCTCACTACATTGCTCAGGCTGCGCTCAAGCCAGTGATCCTCCTGCCTCAGGGTCCCAAGTAGCTGGGATGACAGGCATGTATCATCACAACTAGATCAAAAGATAGTTTTAAACAATAGTACCTGAAGAACTGGGACCATGAACCCTGTTAGGAAAGGAACTGTCTTTTGGATAATCTGTTACTGTAGAAGGAGAGACCATTATGCCACAAGTCATTGGGAAGAAAAGGAGACCACTAACCTGTTCTGCATGCTCCCCAGAATAGTATGATGCTGCCCCAAAGCGAGAGCAAGAGAAGTGAAGGACTCAGGCAGTGACATCGCTGGGAATCTCCTCGGTGAGCTGATGTTTACACACAAGAAGGATCAAATGTAAGAACCGACTAATGAGAAACGCAGACTCTGCAGCTCACTCCCGCCCACTGCCCCTCACTGGGCCCCGCCTGGTGAGCGGCGCCCCCTGGAGTCTCCTGCGTGGCCCCCAGGGCCCTGTGCAGAGGACATTGTGTGTCAGTCCCGGAAGCCTTTTCAGGCCCTGCCAATTCAGCCACACCACGACCTACTGCTCGAATGTTTATAAATGCACAAAAGGAGTAAGTAACTCGGCAAATTAATGAACTTGGAAAATTGCTCATTCGATACTTGTCGAAGTTTGTTTGTTCATTTTTTAATATTAGACCAATTGTGCTAGAACTAAACAAACGGGATAATTTTCAGGTTTGGGCAGGCCCGCCCACCTCTCTGTTAATCAGTGCTTTATGTCCGCTCCCGCTCTTCTTCTACTTTCCCCCAGCCAATGCCAGCATGTGAACCTTGTTCCCTGAGAGATGTCCAGGGGGTTAGAATGAGGCCTGGAAAGATCATCTCCGGTGAAGGCTCCTATCTCCACACCTCCCTCAGCAAAAGGTTAGGAGAACACGGCCAACTAGGGCTATACTTAAGAAGAACTATCCATGATCGAGAAGCATGTCAGAAGTAGTGCATAGAGCAGTGGTCAGAATTCATAAAACTTGAGGTGTGGCCACTCTCAGCCCTCCTCTCTGTGAAGGTGTCTTAGTCACACCCCTCATTGCTGGGGCAAAATATCTGTAATCAAAAAAACAAGGGAGGAGAGGTTTATTTTGCCTCACACTTCAGTCTATAATCAGCTGGGCCCAAGCAGAGGCATTGCAGAAGGACATCTGCTCACAGCCAGGCATCGGGGAAGCACAGAGGTCAAGGGAGGAGTCAGGAAGGGAGATGGATGCTTCCAGGTCACACCCCTGAGACCGCTTTGCTCCTCTGGGTAACACTTCCTGCATGGTGCAAGGTTGAGTCAGGTGACATTTGGGACTGCCCAGAACAGAGCTGGGTGCCACCAAGAAATGTTCTGCAGAGGGTAAAGGAGTGGGTGGCATCCGCTCCTCTTACTCAGCACCCTGGTAACCATCGTCCCTCTCACCAGGAAACACAGGGGCAAGCATGGCGCGCAGTGGGGAGAGGCCGTTTAGTCCTGCTCAGGGCAGCCCAGGCTGGGGGCGTTGAAGTGACCCAAGTCCACACAGAAATTGCACGGCACCCCTTCGGGCAGAGCGCTGGCCTGGACCAGCCAATGCACTGCAGTTTTAGAGACAAAACACACCTGGGCAGGCAGGAGCGAGCCCCCTCCGGGAGCAGGAGCGCCTCCCACTGGGAAAGGAGGAGAAGAGGTGCGTGTGTCTCCCGATCATCCCAACAACAGGTCGCGCAGTCCTGCCGGGCACCCAGCCAAGGAGGGAGCTGCCACCTGTGTCCATTGAGATGGGCGCTGTGGGGTGACCCCAGGGCCCAACATCAGAGCCAGGATCCTCCTGCTGCTGGCACAGTGACCTTAAGGCTGGCCCTCAGAGAGGAGGAAGGGTGATAGGAACGGGGCTCCCCAGCCCTGTTCCCCAGGCAAAGGGTGAAGTTGTCCTGAGCACACGGAGGCCTCTTCAACTCTCTCATCAGAGGCAGGGGGAGAGCAATCTGTACAACTGGACAAACGAGACTCCACCGCGTGCAGGGCCAGCTCGCCCTCCCCCAAGATCCTGGGGGCTAATCCTCCTCTTTAATAATTTGCTTGGGAGCAGGGCCAGCCAGCACACCGCTGCAGGGTCAGGGCCCAGCATGGAGCCAGGCTCCCCACAGTCACCCCATCTGCAGCTGCAGGCACATTTTTCAGACCCCACCACATTCAGAACTGCAGCAGCCAAGGCTGGTCTTGGGGGAGAGGCCCGTGTAGCCCACGTCTGATGTTCCTGACACCAAGCATGTTGGGGTCAGCAGAAAAACCCCGATGGCTCTTTCCTGGGCTTAGTGGAGAACAAGGCAAGGACACAGAAAGCGCTCACAGTCTGCCACCAGCCCCTGCCTACAAAAGCCCTCAGTCCTGAGACTTCCTGCCAAGTGGGCATGAATGGCCATTGTGTCATCCCGGTGAGGCCCTCGGGCGAGAGTTCACACCGGCACCCTTGTGACAAAGACAGAGCGCTTCTGTCCCAGGGGCACATTTAACTTCAGATCAAAGTCACAAAAGCTGAAAGCGACCTCTTCCCTGGGAAACTGGAGCATGAGTTTTAGAGGTACGGGCACCCCACTGCAGTCCTGCCTCTCCACACCAGAAAATTCTTTTAAATGTCTTCAGACCACAGTGACAGGATCCCCTTTCAGCTACCAAGCCCTACACACCTTGCTGTTCACCTGAGCAGCCCGGGGCTGCCCTTCCCCAGTCACTCCCAGGAGTCCACCTGCGGAATCAGTGGTGGGAAGCGGTGACTGTGACATCCTGAGTTCTGGAAGTCGCTGCTCTTGGCACCACTGGAGAACTTCACGTAGGGCCTGAAACATCAAAACCTTGGAGGGCCACAGCGACGGTGCACATGGAACCTCCCCCGGGGCCCAAGACAACAGGAAGGGCAGGAGATTGAGCAAGAAAGACAAAGAAGGGCTCAACTCCCAACTCCCTGCTCCATCTGGCCAAACAGTTTCAGGTGGGCTCAGGACAGAGTGCTGGGCTCTTTCCACAGGAAGTCAGCCCCTGGGGTGCCAATCAATCAACCAGCCTATCTCTTCTAATCACCCCTAATTCCCCTCTTTGAGTTGAGCCCCAAGAAGAAGGCAGAAGCATAACGTGTGGTCTCCAAAGACAAGGCAAGTACCAGGAATGCAGCACAGCGAAGCAGCGGGGTGCTGGAGAGAGGGTGTCCCTGCAAAGCCAGTCTGCCCGGGTGGGATCCAATCCCACCACCCTCTGACTGGAAGCTGGGACACGTTATCTATGGTCCAATTTTTCATTTGCAAAACAAAGGCAGCAACAGGGTCAACCTCATAAGAATCTTGAGTATTAAATGAGCCAATGTACATAAAGTGTTAACTTATATGTTAGCTACTATTGGAAGAAAAAAATATGAGACACAAAAGCAAAAAAAAAAAAAAAAAAAAAAAAAAAAAAAAAAAAAAAAAAAAAAAAAAAAAAAAAAAAAAAAAAAAAAAAAAAAAAAAAAAAAAAAAAAAAAAAAAA
>RJWM01035011.1:0-19274 GCA_004363535.1 Dasyprocta punctata | reverse complement strand
CCCACTAACAAAAACAGTTATATGTTACATGCCAGATCAATTCATTTTTGTAGTCCATTTATTTAAATCCATGGGGAAAGCTATCATACTCTGCTTATGACTTTGCTTTCATAATTTTAAAATTGATAAACAAATTGAAACTACCTCAGTTTAATCTTGCTATTTTTAATCCTTATAACAACCCTTGAAATAGGTGCCATTACTTCCACCATACAGTTAGGTAATCTATCCATTGCCATAAAAGAAAAAAAAAATGCCATCATACAACTCATTGTAGATATCACCAAGACCATATATTAAATCTTGGACAAGTTATACCTTACATATTTCAATTAAAAAGGTTAAAATATGCTACTGTGTCATATTGATTTTTAAGTTTAAGATATTTGGGCTGGGGATATAGTTCAGTGGCATAAGCACCTGCCTGGCAGGTGCAAGGTCCTGAGTTTGATTCCCAGTACCAAAAGAAACCAAAGTTCAAGGTGTTTGCAGCCAGGCTGAGGTAGGAAATATGAGGTAATCTGAAAGCTTTCCCATGAAGTTTAGTGAGACTCTTTCAAAGTAAAACTGTTTTGAAGTGGGGGTGGGGTGGAGCAGGCCTGTAGGTGTATCTCCGCACTTTCCCGGTTAGAGCCCGAGTATGGAGAAACAAAAGACTTGAAAAACAGTAAGGCAAGAATATGACTTTGATCTTCATGCAGTTTCCAATTAAATCTCTATGTGAAAGATGCCCTGTCCGTACTGGGAAGCTGCTACCGCTTTATCATTAAGGAGAATAAAGTTGAGGTATCAGGAATTCTGCACAAACAAGTCTTGATACATTAGCATTTATCTTCCTGGCTACTACTCTACCCAGTTAGCTACCCAAGCCCAAACCCCTTTGTTTATCACATTTTCATTTTCACAGTTTATGACAATCCAGAATGTAAGTAACTGACAATAACAGCTTCTCTGGGCTTTAATTTCTTTGAGGGCTCCTATGCGACATAAAATTTCTATTACATCTTTTTCCTATGCTGCATTCTCAGACCCATCTGGGAGTGTTGGGGCATTTTCTGCCCTACTGTTTCTAGCAACAAGGTTGTAATCCTAAAAGGCTGAGATAGCCCTGCTTGTTCTGGATCCTAGGAAACCTGGCAAAAGCTGGCAGAAAGTAGGAATTTCTGTAAAAGACAGCACTCCTGTATCTCTTTCTATATAGTGCCCAGTTGAGAGAGACAAGCAAAAAAATGTTGTTTTCCTTGTCCCTTCCTTTTTTAATTTATTTGTTTTTATTTTTATTTTATTTTAAAGATAGTAAAATCCAACAGAACACAACAGAACAAAGTCAATCAAAACAAAGCAGCAGAACTGGTACAGAACTTCAAAGAAAGATACTATGAAAACAATAGCTACTATAGTATATCTTCTTATCTTCAGAATAGTTGACCATTCCAACAGGTATAGTAAAATTGAACCAAAAATAAAACAGAATAAATCCAATAAAAACCTAATATAAAATAAAGCAATAATAATAATAATAACAATCAGAGTAAAACAAAACAGTGAGAATCATATCAGGCCTTGAAGACAAGACAGAAGAGAATCCCCCATATTTGCTACATTGCCTACTGTCATCTTCCAGAGAGATGTTCAGGTTGCCAAACTGAGGCCTGCCAAATCAATGAAACAATACCAGCATTTAGCTGCTCAATGTTCCTTAGTTGCTATCAATTTAGCCAGACCTCCAAACCAGTAGGTTGCCTACTGGGGGGCGGGGGGGCGGGGTTGTCCTTGATTCTAAGCCTGGGCACCAGTGCCGCTCGGGCCCAATGGGTTGGGTCCTTGAAGGGCCCATTCTTGTTCTCTTCCAGGAGTCTGCGCCAGTTGCACAGTCCCCTGGAAGGCAGATTAGTTGTCCTGTGGTCAGAGCCACTCAGGCCCAGTGGGGTGGGCCCTTGGGGTGCCCATTCTCATTCTCTTCCGGGGGTCTATGCCAGTCACACAGTCCCCCAGGAGGCAGATTAGTTGACCTGTGGTCGGAGCCACTCAGGCCCAGCGGGGTGCGCAGTAGTTTTACTTTTAAGTTCTCTTTTCTCTGCATATTCACCAACACTTGTTAACTTGTTTTTACTGTATTTTGAAGGCAGTTAGTATATAGCATTCCAGTTTGTTCTTTTTCTCCCAAGACAGGTTTCATATTCAGGTATATTGTGGTTCTACATGAATTTTAGGACGATTTTTTCTGTAAAGAATGTCATTGATACTGTGATAAAGATTGAATTAAACCTGTACATAAATTACTGTGATTACTGCAGATATTTTAACATTATAAATTCTCCCAGTCCATGAACATAGAAATTCTTTCCTTTTTGTATATGTGTCTTCTTCAACTGAAAACCCAGAAAAAAATGAACAAATTCCTGGAAATATAAACATTATAAAGATTGAATCATGAAAACATAGAAAACCTGAATAGATCAATAATGAGTAACAAGATTTATTCAACAATAAAGATATTCTTTTCAACAAAGAGTCCAGGACCAGATATCTTGACTGCTGAATTCCAGCTATCATTTCAAGGATTAATATCTGTTCTTTTAAAGATATTCTGAAAATATCAGCAAGGAAGAAATTCTTCCAAACTCATTCTACAAGGTCATCATTACAATGATATCAAAACTAGACAAGGATCCAGCGAAAAAAATGAAAGTTATAGGCCAATTGCTTGATGAACGCTAAAATATCAGGCTTGTTTATTAATCAGGAAGAGAAAAAATAAAAAAGGATAGGTAAAGCAAAGGACAATGTCAAATTATCATCATTTTTTTTAGCTTTCAAAAACTGAGTTGAGTTGAACCTAAATGTGAACTTTGTTGTTTCTATACCTATTTTTATGCTTTTCTAGATGTTGTAGTCTGCAGTTGCAAGGAAAACAATTATATACAGGACACATGATTTATAGTAGTATTTATAATGGTTGCCCAAGAGTTAAATACAAGAAGTGCAGGAGATCTATTCCCAAACTAAAGACCTAGAGAATCCAACCAAAGGCTTAGATCACTTGGCAATATCCTGCATGAGTCCAGCTGAAAACCTAGAGGCCATTACAATGCCTCCCATAAGCCCAGCTGGAGGTTTAGTGCCCATGACAATGACTCATGCAAATCTATTTCACAGGTTTGCACTGGGAAGGCCCCAAAATCAGCAGTGGAAGCTTGAAAGTCTGTGCCAGTGGGATGGAGGATATGTGCCAGTAACCAAGCACTGGAGCCAAGAAGTGATGCTTAAAGTAAGAGCCAGGGCTCCCCTGAAAATTACCTTAGCCATTCTCAGCAACAACGAGGACCCAGGCTCCTCCAATGATAAGAACAACTGAGTTCATATCAGGAAGCTAGCATGGCAAACTTCTTCTGGAGAATGAACAGCACACATCTTGCCCTCTGGAGCCAGGAAGTGATGCTCAAAGTAAGGAGCAGAACTCCCCCAAAGTGAACCACAGTCATTCTCAGTGACAAGGTCCTGAACTCCTCAGATGATAACAGCCGAGTTCATATCAGGGAAGCCAGCATGACGAGCTCCTTCAGGAGAATCAGCAGCTCCAAAAGAACCAACACCTCTAACCAACAATTGCACTTAGGAGAACCCACAATGCTACTCTTCCTCTCTGGGTCTCCTTGTTATGCTGGCAACTTTCCTCATGTGGGCCATCCATGCTCAACACCACGCTGATTCAGTTCAGCTGGTATTACAAATTGACCACTTGGTTACCAATCTACTACATTAGGTTTGGGAAATTTCATTCTAATTATTTATTTGAATACAATTTCTATCCCTTTGGCATTTTCAAGGCCTACTTGAGTGATGATAATCTGTATATTTGTTCTTTTAGTACTGTCCCAAATTTTCTATGGAGATTTTTTATGAAACCTCCCCCCCATTTATTCATTTTCTTGTTTCTTCCCTGTTATGGCTTGTATCTAGATGTCCCCACAAAGCCTTATGTGGTCATAGGTGGGGCTTCTCAGAGGTGGCTGGATCTAGGGTGTGTGATGCTGGGATGAAGGGTGTGTGATCACTAAATTAGTCCACTGATTGGTTTAGCATAGTTCTGAGTGTGAATAATGGAAGGGTCCACCCTGTGTGTTGGTGGTACCACCAAAAAGACAGGTAGCCTGAAAGGGTTGAAGGGTGCTGCTTCTTCACTGCTGCGCACTGGGGCTGCTTGCTGCTTTCTGCCTACAGTGAGCTGTTTTCTCTCTGCGATGCCCCTCTGCTATGTCTTCCTGCCTTGGAGCCAGCTGACTATGAACTGAAACCTCTACAAACTCTGAGCTACAAATAACCTTTCCTCCTTTAACTTTGGGCATCAAATATTTTGTTTTAGTAAAGAGAAAAGTAACAAAGACATCCACATAGTCAGCTTTTACAATACCTTATCTGGTTAGCTCACTGACTATTTCCTATGAATAACCTGTGCTGCCATTTTTGCCTTATGTCATGCTTTTGGACCTATTTTATGTACTTTTCACATCTAGAATTTTTTACTTTTTTAAGAAAATTACTTCACTCTCAATATTAAATTTCTCTATGAAATTATTATGTTTGCCTGCATTTTCTTAAATCTTGTTTCCTTCCAAGAGCTTTTAAGTGTTCTGTCTCAGCATTGACATGTATTCACCTATATTGGTTGCTTCAAAGTCAGTTTCTGGCCCCTTATTAGGCTATTAAGTGAAATCGTTTATTCCTGAAACATCTTGGTGCTTGTTTTTAGTGATGCCATCCGTGTATTGAGGGATGAGGCATTTATTTCAGTCTTTGTGACCCAACTTTGTGCTCATCCTTCAAGCTGTTCAGATTGATGCTGCTAGTATATCATCACTCACCTATGTCCTAAGTATGAGCCTGCACTTTGTGTGTTATCACGGATTCAGCACTGGTGTCCTCCCTAGACCTAAGTTTGCTGCTAATGCAAGCTTAGTCATGATAGACTGGAGAAAGTGTTTACAGTGGTCCAACAGTCCTGCTAGCCTCTACCTTAGGCTGGCATGGACCAAGACTTTAATCTACAGCTATGGCCACCACACTACTCTGTTGCCCATAGAACACACAGCCACAACAGCACAGGGACAGGACTAAGGCCCAGTTGCCTGCCTGCTACTGTTGTGTATTCATAGTCCAAGACTGCTGCAATTATCCAGTGGATTTTTAGCTGCAATAGAAACTGATTGTACCAGGGCTTTTGGTTTCCACTCAATATTATGGGAGATGTGGAAACTCTGTTCAAGGACACTGCACTGAATAACACCTGTAGGATCCTGCCTGGTGCACCCCTTCACCATGACAAGCACAGTACTGTGTTCCAATGTAAAATACAGTGCTCACTTTCCTGTTCTAAAACTCAGGGCATGCAGTGTTTCCCTGAGTTGCACTGCTTAAGTGTAAGAGGCAGGTGAAAGTAGTAACTTGGCTGTCAAGGCTAATGTGAGTCCCAAGTATGCATCCTCTGACACTGGCCCAGGGGTAAATCTTGAGGGCTCTGTCTAGTACAGAGTTCCTCTAGGGAGTTCATAATACCAAGGCCTGCCCTTAGTTCTTTCTATTTCCACCAAGTGGGAGGGCACAAAGTTGAGGAGGGGAGGATATAGGCAACTTTATTTCCTCCTGCCTTCTTTAATGCGTCTTATTACTATTCTGAAACTATATATTGTGGTATCTTACCTGGTTTTCCTGGCTCTTGTGAAGATACTTTCATGTGTGAATAGTTGCTCAAATTAATGTTTCTCTAGAGAGAGAATTGCTGAGGGGTCTCACTCCACTTTGACACAGCTCTGTCCTCTGTATTCATTTCTTAACAAAGGAAAGTCGATTGGGTTGTCCAGAATTCAATTTTAATAATTGCAGTTCTTATAACGAAAGTTGTCTTTGTCACACAATTGAAAGAACTCAGATTCTCTTTAAAGCCTATATAAATGCAGCATTTTGTCTAACAATTTCACTATAATTTTCCTTTTGTAACATTAATTCAACCTTAAAGCAAAGCATTTGATATTTGACTACTCCAGTTCTACTGTGGAATATTTATATCAGGGATTAAAATCCCCTAAATTAATACCTCTTTTATAATTGGTATAACTAACAATGAAGCAAAAGATATTAAAATGGGATCCTTGCCGTTAGGGGTATATCATATTTTCAAAATAATTCTGTGCATGTGATCAGACCATGTCAAGTCAAGGTACTAATCTTTAATATTACCGATAAAAGATAAAGTGTTAGATATTATAGTGAATGATAGGAACTAATTTCCTTGTCTTCAACGGGCACACAATCTAGTAGCAAAGATAGATGTAATGAAAGGTTTTTATGCTGGTCAGTGTAGTGTGAAATGTTAAATATTAAGTTGTGTCTAAAATCCTAGCAAATTACAGGAAAAGAAAAGAGTGATTACGACCAAGAAACACTCATCGGAAATGTCTTGAAAAGTTTGATGTTTGAGATCAGTGTTAAAAAGTGGTTGTTTCATTGCTCTATTCCTCTACCTGAATGATATGTCATTTCTGGTATGTTGGCATGTCCAAGGCACAGAAATACTATACTACAATTCATATACTGGCATTGGTGAATAGTTCATTGTCATTATAAGATGTGTGACAAAAGCATAGTTGCAAAAGTGCACAGAAAAAGCCCGTGGGCTAGTTTAATTATAATATCAAAATAGCTTATGAATAATTTAATACTAACACTGTTATCCTTATTTTATCAATTAGGAGCAGAAAATTGAAGAATTTCGACCCAACTCCATTGTGATAGTTGACTAAAACAATATATAGAAATTCATTTTTCTCCAGAACAGAAATCAACAAAGATGGTAGTCAAGAAGAGGAGAAAAAGCCAAAGTGAGAAATGACAGAGACAGATCTAAAACCACAAGGAGGATACCTATCTGTTATCTTTCCTGATTTCACTGATGTTGATTAATGATTGTATTAACAGACACTTTCATTTCAGAACTTCACACATATTTGTCCTGGGATTCAGACAAACAAAGGAATAAATCTGATAGGAGTTGAAGGTACCATGAGTTTATCAATTAACTCAGTATCACGTAAGACAGCACATGCCTAAAAACATGTGAACATTAGATTTATGTGCCTTACAGTGAAATGGAGAGCATGAAACAGCTCTTTTTTACTGATGTCTTTCAGATTTCAAAGAAATTTCTCTGTTGGCCAATACTAACTCAAGACCGCACAGAAGAGGCAATTCAGAAAAGTTGTCTTAGTCACCCTTCTCATTGCTGAAATAAAATACCTGAGGCCCACAGTTACGGGAGGAAAGGTTTATTTGGCTCACAGATTTCAGTCCTTTGTCGGCTGGCTGTAAGACAGAGTGGCATGACAGACAGGCATCAAAGAGGAGAACTAGTTCATGACTGACAGAAGTTAACAAAGAAAGCAAAGGCCCTTTGTAGCTTCTTTCTGTCCTTTTTATATTCTGTCTAGGCTACTGGAACTGGGGTGAAGCCAAACCAATTAGTGGACTGATTTAGTGACCACACATCCCTAATCCCAGCATCACACACCCCAAAATCAGTCATATCTGAAAAAGCCCCATCATCTAAGACTGCATCTAAGACTTTGGGGGGACATCTAGACACAAACCATAAGGAAAGTAATCTCAGTTTAACTAAATTGATTTGTACAAAGCTGTCTATCTTTGGGTGTTGTTATATTCCTTAGAAAAGTAATTTTTGCTCCAGTAGGAAGTTAGCGTGCCTAAATCTAAATGTTATATCCTATATCTTAAGCTGTGGGTTTCTACTGAAATCTGCATTTGGGTATTTTTTTTTTTAAACTGCATTTCTGCAGTCAGCAAGATCTCTGGGTTTTCAGTACATAGATTTGACCAGATTTTTTAAAGTATACCTTCTATGTTTCTCTTCTTTCCTTGACCTCCCCATTAAGTTTGTCTTCCATGCCAGTACTAAACATTGTCCTCTAATACTTGTAGCCAATAAACCTGTAGCTTTCTGCTTCCCCAAGCTGTATGCATTTGGGGGCAATGTGTCCAAAACAAAAGGCAACTTTCAACAGGTACAATTTCTATTCAAAGATAATGTTATGGATCGAATCTTTGTAGATATTGAAAATGTACACCATGAAACCCTGTCCCCCAATGTGATGGTATTTGGGGGAGGGGCCTGCAGGCAATAATTAAACTGAGATGTCATCATGGAGATTTTTGCCCCTATAATGGGTTCCATATTTTTATAAGAAGAAACCATATAAACAAATAGCAGTGCAAAGGCTGACAACACGCAATATGAAGAGTCCTCAGAGTAAATTCCACCTTGAGCTTCAACATGGCCTCCAGAACTATGAGAAATAAATTCATTCTTTAAGTTGCTCTATTTTTTTATTATTACAGTAGCTCAAGTAAACAAAGACAAGAAGTTGTCATCACTCAAGTTTCTATCTGTTATTGACTCTTCCCCAGTGCCTGGACAAGTCATACTGTAGATTTTTTTTTTTTTTTTGGTAGATTTCATGATTATCTATGTAAGGGTTAATCTGAATGAGTTATTCACTATGAATAAAAATCATAGTCTGGTTTTTCTTGACAGCATATGAATTAAAAAATCATGTTTCAAAGTTGTCTGTAATATGCAATGCCTTTTTAAAAAATATATATATGTATGTATGCAGAGAAGAAAAGATCTGGAAATTTTAGAAGCAAAATATTTGAAGTACTTGTGCTACCTTGATGAGTTTATGGCTGTTATTTTTTATTTTTTCATCATATTTTCTGTGTATTCTTTTACCGATCATGAAACATTGCATAGTTTTGAAAAAAAATATAATATTTCAAAAGAAAAGAAATAAGAAGGGGAAAAAATTGATGGATCTGTTCTCATTTGTGATACTTTCACTTTGATTTAAGAGTAGCCAAAATTGAAGTAATAATTTATTTCTATTTTCAATTCATATGTTGTCTTAGTTTCACATTGCTGGAACAAAATATTCAACACTCAAAATTAAAAGAGGAAAAGTTTATTTAATTCACGATTTTTAGAGGTTTCAGTCCGTAATGGGCTAGCTCCAAGTTAGGGTGCATGGCAGACAGGCATTGTGGAAAGAAACAGTTCATAGCAGGCAGCAGGCAGTAAAGCCAGCTAGGGTCAACCATAGTTCTTTCTATCCCTTATGTCGTATCCAGGGTATTTAGAGCAGGTAGCACTCACACCCTTAATCCTAGGGCCCTTGATCCTGGCATTGCACCTTGAATCAATCCTTTAGATCCAGCAACCTCTGAAAGGCCCTCCTGAAAGGCCAACAGGTCTTTCAGTCCAGAAATGCTGACTGAATCTGCAGTCAGCAATTTTCCTACTTACTGGATATTAGAATCAGTTTGAATCTTTTAGTATATATTTGTGAAAATATGTATACATGAAATAATCTTTCTCCTGTCAGTGTAGCATAGCAGCATATTTTAATATTTTTAACTTAACACTTTAAAGTGGAACATTCTAGTTAAATAACTCAATAACTTTGTCACTCTCTTGTTTTTCTTTTCCTTCTCATTTATTTTCCTTCAGTTATTCTTTTATTCCTTTCCTTAAAACTTCCTCCCAATATTCAGCAATGTTATGCCAAATAATAAGCCACCCTGGAGATGTAGTCAGGTAAACACTGCCTCTCGAGCAGTCCATCTGGGAAGACACAGAAGGGTGCCAGCTATTGCAGCACTGAAGCATTGCTGGTAGTGTGTGGTTTTTTAAAACAGGATACAAAAATCACATTTCAGGAGTTTATCTCCTTTCTCTTTCTATAGACTTACCTTTAAATTATGACTTTTCATTGTAAGTTTCCTTTCAGTAGGCAGAGACAGAGATCTGGTTTATATTAAGTGATAGTTTTTACCACAATCATAATATATGTCCCAGAGCTTTTTCTGCTTACTTTAAAAGTACTCATCCTATCCTTTTAGATAGGTACTTAACGGGCTGATTCAGTCATGATGAAGACAAGAGTGACAGAACCACACTTATCTTACGGTCTGGAACATCTGTGTGAAAACTGGGGAAACATGCAGCTTTTAGCTGAAAAGAGATCTGTAAGTATCTAAATGACTTTAGTATTGTGCTTGGATTGAGCCTCATTGAAAGACATGAAGTTTTTTGAGGAGTAACTGGCTGATCTCCAACATTAGGCAGAGAAAAGAAAGACCACTCCAGGGAAACACATCACATAAATACCAAAACAGGAAACATTAATAGTCTGTGTCTGAGTCCACACATTTTACTTCATAGTTCATAAAACGATCATTGAAAACATAGTGTCCTCACACATACTGGAAGGAGACCTCTGCTGTGAATTCCCTGGCTATAGTATGAAAGATAACAAAGGCAATTAACCTTTAAGTGAACCCAACCCTTTAAAAATGATGGGTGCTTTAAGACTAGTGTTAGAACACCTTTAGGAATTTGGGGGGTGAAGGGTTGGTGCAAGTTTTAACACTTTACCTGAAGCTAATGTGAACTTGATTCAGCACTGTGGGGTTTGAAGTCTCCCAGGAACAGGAATTAGCACATTCAATAACATCATAATATTACAGAAGTTAACATTTGTTGGGTAGATGAACTTTTTATGTCAAACAATAAAAATGCATTTTTACTTAAAATCTACAGTAGAGATCCATGTAGAAATATAAATCTTAAATATTGGGTATTTTGAAAAGAAAATATCAAAGATTAATGACATCCAGGAGAATCCGAGGGAGCTTTTTGCATGACTCATGCTGCCAGGGTGGAGATTTTCCCTGCTATTTTAAAATGGTGAAAAATGCATATTTCTTTCCATATAGTAAGGATATGAAAACCTGGAAAAGTGAAGGTACCATCAAATTTGATTAAAAAATTTAAGGTATATTTATCTTTTGGAGGAATAACTGTACATATAAATATGACTTTTAATCTCTACATGTGCTCTTTAAATTAAAACATGGGAAATTCAACTAATTTGGTTTTCATTCATAAAATGTGTGAATTTAGTGAATGCTGGCTTCTCTGTAGAACTATCTTCCATGCTGCCAATGTTTCAAAATGTAAACCAGATAAAGTCTTGCTGCCAACTTTTTGAACCAAGAGAAAAAATTATGTCTATTTGAGTATCTCGGTGCCCTGTATGTCTGTGGGAACTACAAATCAGCCAACTGGGGAAGTGAACAGACATGAAATAAATTGTCCTCAATTCTGGCCAAGAAAATTTATTCTAAAAAAAAAAAAAAAAAAAAAAAAAAAAAAAAAAGAAAAAAAGAAAAAAAAAGAAAGAAAGAAAAAAGAAAGAAGAAAAGAAAATTCATTCTCATAGCAACTCCTTCCCTAACATTGCTTGTTCTCTAGGCATGTAGTCATATATCCTGTGATGCCATCAAGATCCTTACTTAGATTCACTTCCAGCTGTGTGCTATGACATTATCAAATGATCTAGGGATTTCTGGAGGTTCTTGGATCAAATCTAGATCAGTTTATCAAGAAACAATGTACTTTGTGAGGTACTAGAGGAAGGTAAAAATTTCCATGCTCAACATTATAATGTTGACTATTATTTTCATTCCAAGCATAATCTGTATTTTGAGATGTCTCTCAACATAAGCAGAGAACAAAGTGAGAGGGGGAAGTGAGGTGGACAGGGCAATTGGTCTTGGCTTTGGCACTGTGGATTGATTTTTTAGAATGCTTTGGATAACTTGGTGGAGAAATAGAAGGGACGGAAGAATATGATTAGAGCTAGATTCCCGTCCCATCACTCCACTACAGTGGCTTCAGACACATTTTGTAACTGTTCTAAATTCTAGGGTTTTATTTTCTATGTATATACTTGATACATTCATAATGTAATTTCATTTAATTATCTTAAGGTTTAAGGTGAAATAACAACAGTAACAATAAAACTGAACCACAGAACTTAATGATTATACATTTAACATGGTTATCACAGTCTCTGGCAAATATTATCTTTTATATGATCATTTTTATTAGGGTGTTACTCTGATTTTTATGTTAGTTCTGCTTTTATCTTTACAATACTGGTTGTATGAGTCCCTAAATCTCCAGACCTTTGTTTTCTCATCTAAGAAATGTTGGAGATGGATCAGTTACTCTCCTGGGCTCCCATAAACCCAACAATCTATGACTTGATCTTCCGTTACAGATGGTTATTTTGATAATCACCAACTATATATACATATGCTTACCGAGTCCCAGATTGGGACACATTATGCAGGAAATAGAACGAGGAGAAAAAAATCCAAGAAAATAATTACAGAAAGAATATAATGATGGAAAGGGCTCATAAAAATCCCTACCTATTTCTTAAGTCTGCTTTTATACTTATATATTCCCCATGAGATTACTCAAAATGCAATTTAGAGAGAACTGAATTGGATTCAGAAAGTTGAGTGTTTTATGAATTTTTGTCTCTAAGTGACATTCGCCTTTCTGCAAAATCAGAAAATAGATTTGTTCAGTGCATGGAGTAGAGTATTACTAATGTAATTGGGTAAGGCTGGCAAAATGTGTTCAGTTTTAGTGGATGACACTGAATAAATCTCTTGTCAGGAATAAGTTGAGTATTCATGGAAACTTCAGTGTACCTGTGAACACAGACTAGCACAGAAATCAGAGAACTTGATCAAATTTCTCATGGATTCAAAAAGCGTTATGAAAATGGAATTAAATGTGGAGAGAAATGCAACTATTGAAATCCAACTAAACTGGCTTAGTTTATACTACAATAGATTCCCTGTAGAGATGAAGGGAACCTATTAGAACCATGTGTGCACTTCAGTTTGTGTGTCCCACTATGACTTCAATGTTTAAATTTGATCTACGATGGTTTTGTATCTTATATTACACCTACTTGGAGAAATTTATAAATGGAGTGTAAAGTGCTCCTACCTAGGATATGGAAAGAAGTTCGGAATCTGTAAATCTATAGAAAGGCAACCATCGCTCCTCTCAAAATATTATTTACATGCACCTAAAAGATCTCCATACAGATTCCTAGGACACAATTAAGACTGCAATAAGTCTCTTTGATGTTTACTAATCATTGCTAATCACTTTTTATTTTAAATGGCCCACAATCTTCCCAGATCATCACACTTGCTACTAAAAGAGAAATTCAATATATCATCACACACCAATGAATACTCATTTATATCGGTTACTTTGTGGAACACACGTTTTGGAGCTTATGTTTGATTTCAAGGAAGGGATCACTGCCTCTCTGAAATACATGTGGACAGAAGCCTTTATAGTCAAATTTAGGGGGAACAAGGAAGACTCCTGTCTTGCATCTCAATGATCTGAAGTAGAAAAATTGAGCCTGTGATATGTAAATACTTCGATTTATATTCATGGTTGTATATTAGGTTTGTGTTGGGTTAATCGTTTTGCCTCATTTAGTTTTGATTACCTTATCTTTAAAGAGTAAGTTTCAAACAGAGTAAGCAATGTACATGAAACATCCGTGTAGGGCATGCAATATAAAGAACAACATGGTGTGGTGGGTTTAGAATAATATCTGACTAAAAAATAGAAAGTGTATGCTAGAGCACAGGTTCCCCCAAAATTTAATTATTATTTTGCTATTGATTACATAGATGTGATTTTTCTCCTTTAGTCCTTCTCTTTTCTGTTACCTTCTCTTTATGTAATGTTGAAAATGAGTCATAGTCCCTTTCTGCAAACATTCCTTATGCTGCCTTGCCGGTCCGTGAGACAGGAAGAAACTTGTGTCTCCCAAAACAGGATTTGTCCATGACTGAAATTTGCGGATCTCTCTTGGAGCTGCATGGTTATCTGAATGCAAGATGTATTTGATGCCTGGCTTAACAGTTGGACAGATCAACTCAAAACTCTGCAAGTCTCTTCTTATCTAATCAGCATGAATATAGCTAATGTTTCGGAAAAGATTTTTCATTTTTGTGTTTGTTCAAACCATACCCATTAAGCAGGCAACGCACTAATCACAGGGCTGCAGAGATGAGAAAGAGTCCTGCATTCCTTTTGCTCCTTTGGCTTACGCCTTTGTGCACATTCCAGAGTACAAAATCCCAAAGTCTCTCTCTATTCAACACAGGGACAATTGCCTGCCATCACAGTTTCTACCTGTTTCTTTCATTTCTGTTTCATTTCTTCTTCTCTTACTGTTTTCTCCTTGGGAAAATTAAAACACTTAACATGGAGATTCATGTTTCTATTTTTATTTTCCTAACTTTTTAATTTTTTGGTGCTGAAGACTGAGCCCAGGGCCACCTGCTTGCTAGACAAGTGTTCTACCACTGAGCTAAATCCTCAGTCCCCATACTTTTATTTCTGAAGAATAATCTAACCTAAGAAAATGTCCATGAACATAAGAAGAAAATTTCATAGATTAAAAAGTTACTGGTTTTTGAGTCAACATATTAACAACTGGATTACTATAATAACTTAGGAAATTCTTTGAGCTTTATATTACTAATTAAGTCACAACTTGGGGCAAGTTACAGTTCGCTCTGGGACCAGAGTTAAGATTCTCAGAAATGAATAGGATACAGAAAAGCAGCAAAAACATGGGGAAGGAGTGTTTCAATGGGGGCAGTAAATTAATCCCATTTTCAGAATCAATCTTAGTTCCCAAGAAGATGGTGACATTATAATAAAAATAATAGTAATAATGACAAATATAAGGTATTTATAGCATCGTATTTTTTCCCTAACTTATTTAGACCTCTCAAAATGCCTGAGACCTTACTATCATCTTAAAAAAATAATTGAGGATTGGGGTATAAGGAGACAGAGCAACTTATTCAGAACAGCACAGCTAGTAGGCCAGAAAGTTGAGATTTGAAAACAGATATTCAGACTCCATAGGATGTATTCTTCCTATTTAATTCAGCCCTACACATAATAAAATGAGGGGGTGATAATGTAGGAAATAGTTTATTTAGTCAGATTATCAGTGCGGAGACTAGAGAAAGGAAGGACCTGAGACAGAGGTGAACAACCAGCCATACTAATGGAAATTTAAATAATTATTAGTGAACCAGCAGGTGGAACCAAGAAATTTCCTGGAGCAAGGTGGAATGCAGCTATCCCTTACTAACCTCCTGAGTTTTGAGAAATTTAAAATAGACTGGTGCTTCAGTTCACACCCTTGATTCTTTCCATGATTCTGGTCACAAACTGAGTTGGACAGAAACTGAGTTCAATTCAATGGTTCAGTGCTGATCTCATGGAAAAGTTTTATCTGGTTGGTGTTCAGCTCAGTTTGTGACCAGAATGATGGAAAGAACTGAGATCATGAACTGAGGTGCTAGTGTACAATGAACTTCCTCAGGGAGTATTGAATGCACCCTACTCCCTCCTAAAGAGAGGTGCAGTACTCCATGCTAAATTATTAGGAAATTTCTTTCTAAGACCCCAGTTTACTATAAACTCTATGTGAAAAAACTGGGTGATAGAGCCTGAGTTCCAACTGATCCTTTTTTAACTTCACAGAACCACCTGTGATATATGTCTACTAAGCTATTAAGCAACTCCTGTGCCGTGCTTACCTATGAGTGACTGTAGATTGAGGGACCTTGGGCACAACCCACTTGGGATCCCTCCTGGAAATCCAGGAGCTAATCTTCCTCTTCTTATTCACAATAAAATCTCTTCCAACTTCTGTGTAATGGTTGATTGATTGTGCTGAGTTGAGAGGGGAAATGAGGAAGGACAAACTTGCTTCTGTTCTTCAGAGGAGCTGCAGTCCTTGCCTTCAGCTTGGAAGTCATCTCTTGGCTTCTAGTGCAGGTTCTTGGGCTTCCACCTCGCATCCTTCAGTCTTCTGGCATAGACTCTTCACCTGCCCATTGCAGACTCTTTGGTTTTCTGTCACAGACCTGATACAGACTTGCATGGGACCCTGGACTGAAACCTTCAGTCTCCAGTGTGCAGACACCTTCTGCACACTTCCTCATCCAAATCTGTGGCTGACCATCATAAACCAATCTTGTAATTTCTTACACATTTGCATATCTTATATTGTATCTGTTTTTCTAGCAAAACATTGACTGATACACTCCTCCTGTGGTTTGAAATATTTTTCTTCAACCTTTGTGAAACCATGAACCTGGTACAAAGGGAAACATGTAGACACTCATCTAGGATATGGGATTAATAGGAGGTAAGCCTCAGAAGGATAGGTTTTATTCTTTTTCATTTTGCAATGTGTTCTTAACCATCATTCCATGTGGGAGATAGAGATTTATGCTCTTTGTATTTTACTGAATAACCTTCTAGTCCTTTATCTCTTCTGTCATTTTCCTAATGGTGCAATAACACGAGGAAACAGTATGCCTCAATTAAAAACAGGTCACTTCCACCCAGGTAAAGATGACGAAGGCAGCTGCAGTCCTCGGGCCTGGAAGAATGGGTTTCACTGTGTCTGTCCAGCCTGATCTCCTTTCCACGCTCATACAAGGGAGTGTCAAACCTGCTTCATCACAGTTTCCTTTCTGGTTTGATCCTACGCTACTCAGGGACTAATGTGATGCTCTTGCTCTTGGTTTTTCAAGACTGAGAATGAAAACTCATGGCCAAATTGCTCCGTTAACTCACCACCAGTGTAAAAACAAACAAACAAACAAACAAACAAACAAATCTCTTTCACTGCAAAAGACTTTTAACTCCAACCGTTTCCTGCCACTTTTTTATTCTTTCTTTTAGAGTCATGTTTTTATCATTCTAAACACAATTTTAGTCCCAATTTGTTTTTCTTCCTGTCCTTAGGGAGAGCTGGAATCTAGGGAATATTTTCACTTCATCTTTTTTCTCCTGCTTCAAGGAAGGTAGACTAATAGGTTTCTTTTTAATGTAGGGCCATGCCAGCACAGATTTTTACATTAACAAGTTTGAAAAAAACTTTCCAGAGATCCACACAGGTGGATGATTACTTTAGTCAAAATGAACATCAGAGGGTCAGGAAATGTCTGTTTCCTGCCATGCTTTTTTTCTTGAACATGGTGTCAGGTCTGCAGCCATAAAACACTCAGAGCTGTGCTAACCAAGGAAAGCCTAGAGCTAAGTATAATCCAAGGTGCCCAAGAATCACAAGGAATGGGGTATAGATGCTATTAGAGGGTGTAGGCCAGTTTTTCCAACTTCCTAGAGCACCTCCAGCTCACTGCTGGAACTGGATGGGGTCACCTTTGGGGAAATCTCAAGGGTACAGGCATAGACAGAGATACCATGTCTCCACTTGTTTCTTCTTAACAGGCACAAAGCTGCCATAGGTAGCCATCTGCACCAGGACAGGCTGGGGCAGTAGCAGGTCTTCAAACTCCACGTTTTAGAATATGTATTTAGTAGAATCACTGACCTGAGAACCTAAAAACAAATTGCCAAGGGAAAATATATAGATTACAGCACTCTACCTTTAAGTGCTGTTCCTTTAAAAGAAAGATTTTTGATAAAAGAAAATAACAATTGCTATCAAAAGAGTAATGTATGGGTGTACCTCTTATAAAGGGACCCAAACAATCTGTCATGCAGTAGAAGTTATTCCAGAGATTACCTGAAATACTTTTTAAAACTGTCCTCACTTTCACAAAGTAAAAAGCATTTTTTCTTAGTCCTTGTAATTCTTACAAGAGATCTCTTTTATGATTCACTGAGAAGTAGTAGTAATAACCTATAAAATATTCTCACTCACTAGTCTATTTATAATTATAATCCTAAAACTGTTAAGGGATTATTGTAGTTCAATGTGGTCAATACATGTAAGAGTGGACTCTGATTTAAAAGTAACTGTGAACAAGAAATTAAGACTTATTGTGAGTCAGCACCATGTGTGGGCTGACTGGGGGAGAGCCAGATGCCAACCCTCTTCTGTGAGTTGGTGCCATTCATGGGCTGTGCGGGAGGAAAACAAGAAGTCAACAAGAAGCAAAGACCTCCTGTGAGTCGGCACCATGTGCAGCCTGACTGGGGGAGAATCAGATGCCAGCCCCTCTGGCATCCAGGCAGTGAGAAAAGAAAAACCAACGTCCCTGTCGCCCCCTATTCCTGCAACCCACTTCCCCTCTGTGAGCTAATCTGGAGAGACACAAGCTGTGATGATAGCTGATGAGGTAAAATGCAACTTGTGGTGTCTAGTGTTTCACTGACTTTGCAGAGCTAAGGCTGGTAATCTAAACATCTCTTGAGAGGATAACAATACGCAGTGCAGCATCTATGGGGGATCTCCTTCTGATGGTGGTGGCCACTGTTAATTCCTGATTGTCTTGTTTTGAAGTCCTGCATCATTCTCATAGTTTTGTTTGGTTGAGTTTTTTTCTATTTTGTCTTGTCTGATTTTGTTATGTCTGATGGTATGGGCAGCTATTGCAAAGGTAACAAGAAACATTATGGTAGCCATTTTGGATTTACTGTTGTCTTGTTTTAAAGTCCTGGATTGAATTCATTGTTTTGTTTTTATTGGTTCAATTCTGTTCTGTTTTGTTTGATTTTACTGTGTCTGAGGGTTTGGGCAGCTATTTTGGGAACAGCAAGAGGCATTATGGTAACCATTGTCGATTTCCTATTATCTTGTTTTGAAATTGTGTGTCACTTGCACTGTCTTGTTTTGGCTGGTTTATTTTGTTTTATTCTCTTTAAAATAAAATTTAAAGGGCTGGGAATATAGCTCAGTGCCATAAATGCCTGCCTGCCAAGTGCAAGGTCCTGAGTTTGACTCCTGGTACCAAAAATAAATAAATAAATAAATAAGATTAAAAAATAAAATTTAAAAAAAGAAAAAAATTTTAAAGACTCATTGTCAGAGCCAGGGATTCAGCTCAGCAGCATAAGCACCTGCCTGGCAAGTGTGAGGTCTTGAATTCAATCTCCAGTACCAAAGAGAAAAAACAAAACTCTTTGTCATATATATATATGTATGTATGTATGTATCTATTTATCTATCTATACACAATCTGTTTAATATATATAGTTCTTGTTTTTCTATCTGTTTAATGTGTAAATAACCGGTTAAAGTATTGAAGATTTTTTTCTTATAAACTTCTGGCCTGTTATGGATTACAAACTGGTGGTCAACTTGACACCAGTTGAATTGGTTCAGCTGGTGTTGAGTTAAAGATGCTCCACCTGAAGAAAGGTGCCAGCATAAATAGGGACGTGGAGAAGAAGAGCCGGGCGTTGTGGGTTCTTCCAAGAGTTGCTGTTGGAGCCGCTGGTTCTCCTGGAGGTGCTTGTCATGCTGGCTTCG
>RJWM01035010.1:0-19267 GCA_004363535.1 Dasyprocta punctata | reverse complement strand
AGACCTTCCAGTAAATACATGTGTGAGGAACCCTGTAGACCAAACACAAAAGGAGAGCATCTGTACTGACGGTCGAAACAGGAGTGGGGATCTAGAGCCCTGGCGCCTGGCTAACGGCCATGGAGACCTCCCCAAGGCTGCTGCTCGGGGCTCTGTGGAGCTCTTGGGCTCCACAGCGATGGCCTGCTTTCTAGACCCCTTCTCGCCTCTGCCCACAGCATCTCCGCCATCCTCATCCCGCGCCTGGACCTTGTCATCTCCCTGGTGGGCTCCGTGAGCAGCAGCGCCCTGGCCCTCATCATCCCACCGCTGCTGGAGATCATCACCTTCTACCCCGAGGACATGAGCTGTGTGACCATCGCCAAGGACGTCGTGATCAGCATCCTGGGCCTCTTGGGGTGCGTCCTGGGCACCTACCAAGCCCTCTATGAGTTGACCCAACCCGTCAGCCACTCGATGGCCAACTCCACGGCTGTTTATGCGTGATTATCCATTTCCATCCCAGTGGCTGTCCCACCACCCCCACACTCACGTCCATGCGGATGTCATACACATTTCATCAAACCCCAGCACCTCTGTATTAATTAGCAGTCTCTGTATCTTTCCAAGATAAACATAGATAACACAGGTAGTACTGAGGCCTCTCAGGCTTCTGGTTTTGGATTTATTTGGTGGTCTTTTGTATCTCTCAATCAAAATCACATCCAATAATTTATATTATCACTCTCTCTCTCTTTTGTTTGTTTTTGTCTTTGTTTTTTGTTTTTTGTTACCAAGGATCAAACTCACAACCTTGCACTTGCCAGGCAGGTGCTTACACCACTGCTAAATCCCCAACCTTTTTTTTTTTGTACCAGGAATCAAATTCAGGACCTCACACTTCCCAGGCAGGCACTTATGCCACTGAGCTATATCCCCGGCCATCGTTCTCATTTAATGGGAAAGAAATACGATTCTCCCCTGGAAAACCACAAATAAATACAAAGGGAATATTTCCCTTTTTACTGCACAAGTTGCCCTATCAGATTAGAAAACGCAGAGACCGGGGAAAGGGAGACTTGCATTTAGCTGTTCTCAGTGGAGAGGTCACAGACAGAAAATAACAGAACCTAGCACTTTTTCCCTCCAGCCACAAACTAAGCCCCTGCTTTCCCGTGAGACCTTGGGTAGGTTCCTCCCCTGCCCTCAATCTTGGTTCCCCACTCTGTGAAATGCAGGGTTGGACGAATTGGTTATCAGGGGCTCTTCCAATGCTGACCTTCTGAAAGTGAGAAACAGTAAATTTATACTTTATCCTCCAAACGTGTGAAAATTGTCTCTCATCAGTCAACTTAATCTACTGCCCTGGAGATATGAATAGGTGAAGGAATAAAAATCTATTTTTAACCATATTTCATCACATTTTTTCTTTGACCAAAAAATTTACATTCCTGTTAGTACCCACAAAAAGTTGTGACTTCCCTACCTAGAAGAAGGTCAGCTGTTTTCTTTTTCTTTTTCATGTTTTTCTCCCTGATATTCTAAACCCTGTTAGTGCTTAGACTGTCGCAGGTGAACTGTTTTTGTGGGGAAAAGGATCCACCACACGCAAGGACTATTGATCTACAGTATTTGGTTTGAGGAAAGGATTTGAAAAGACAAGTTAAACGCTGTAAACCACAGTATGCATTATTATGGGGTTTCATCCAACAATGATTTCCTAATACAGAAGTCTTAAAATGTGTAGCATTCTGATCCACCATTTTAACGTCTGGAAATTTACCCTGACATCCTTTGTGCTTGAAAAGTTCCACGCAAAGGGAGAGTTTGTATTGAATGAAATAGAAAAATTTAGAACTATGCACCTCACATTTAGTTTAAAAAACGATTAAAAATAATAAAATTAGTTATGATCAATCCATAAAATAGTATCATTCTCCCAAATACTGCAAAAAATGTTAATTGACATGTAAGTATGTACATCTGTGATGTATTAGTGGACAAAAGCCAGTTACAGCCGAGCGTGGTGGCGCACGCCTTTAATCCCAGCACTCGGGAGGCTGAGGTAGGCGGAGCGTTGTGAGTTCGAGGCCGGTTTGGGCTACAACGCGGCACAAGGCCGGCCTGAGCTACATAGTGAGACCCTGCCTCAAAAAACCAGGGCCGGGAGTTTGGCTCAGTGGCTTAAGCGCCTGCCCTGGCAGGCGCGAGGCTATGAGTTCAATCCCTGGTGCAAAAAAAAGGAAAAAAAAAAAGCCAGTTACAGACCCATGAACCAAAACTATAAGAAAATAAAGCTGAAGACCAAGGTCCTGCATGAGCACAGATATTCAAATTTTATGAAAGCCGGGTCCTGGCCCTGCAGCTCTCCTTGGCTTCCCGTCTTAGAGGTGATTCCTCCCTCTAACGTGCTCTCCTGTTATTACCAGCTGCCATGGCCGAAAGGGAGCTTTTGCCAGAACATACACCAAGTCATTTGTACTTTAAGCATCCCCAACTTTGAGCTAAATAATCTGTTTTTCTTTAGAAAGTTAGCTTACCTCTCGTATTTTGTCACAGCAGTGAAATACTAAACGCTCTTCCAGTAAGATTGGCAGCAACACGGGGAGACCAGCACTCTCGACACTTTTATTCTGTCATAGACGTAGTAGAAGTGAAATTAGACTGGAAACAGGAAGTCAAAAGCACCCAGGCTGAAAAAGAAGAAGCAAAACTGTATTTGAAAGACGCGATCAGTAATGCAGAAAATCTTTCAGAATCCACACAAAAGCTGCTGCTAACTGAGTTTACAAAATTTCATGACACATATCAAAACTCCAATACAAAACGTCTAATTGAATTGCTACATAAGTGGCAAACTATTAGAAATTAAAATATTTAAGTATCTTTGACAACAGCCTCAAAAATACACCTTACTTGAGAGCAGCTCTGATGACAGCTGTGAAAGACATCACAGGCACGCTGTATGGACGCTGCAGGTTTGGTTCCAGGTCACTGCAACAAAGTAATTCTGTTTTCTAGGGCATAGGAGAGTTATTTACATTATATGGTAGTTTATCAGGTGTGCAATAGCATTATGTCTAAAATTCAGTGTACGCATTTTGATTTTTAAAATACAATACCTTATTGGTCAAATCACTAACAAACACCAAGCCCCAGCAAGCCGCGATCCTCCTGGCAGTGGAGGGCTCGCCTGGATGCCGACAGCAGTCAGTTACTGCTCGAGGAGACGGGGCTGAAAGCTGGGGTGACTGTGGCATCTCCTTAAGGAAGACAAAAGTGAGTTTGCTGCATCCATTGATTCTTTCACAAAAGATCAATTCATAGCATGCAATGTCATTTGATAGCATTTTTCCCACAGTAGGATTTCCCACAAGATTGGAATTGATCCTATTAAGAAAACCTGATGCTGAAAAGATGTGCCTCTCGAGAACCCACACCGCTGGGTCAGAGAAGCTCTGACCAGAAGAAAACTAGCCTGCCTTCCTGGTGACTGTGCGACCCATGCAGACTCCAGGGAGAGAAAGATGTGCCTCCTGTACGCCTACGGGCGCACAGGCTAAGAATCAAGGACACTCCCCCGCCACCGCCCCCTGACAAGTAAGCAATCTGCTGGTCTGGAGGACTGGCTAATTTGATAGCAACTAAGGTACATAGAGCAACTAAATGCTTGTATTGTTTGGTTGATTTTGCAGGCCTGGGGCTGGCAGTCTGAGCATCTCTTGGGAGGATGACAGTGTGCAATGTAGCAAATATGGGGGATTTTCCTCTGTCTTGTCTTCGAGGCCCAATATTGTTCTCATTGTTTTGCTTTATTCTGATTAATTTTTCTTTTCTTTTCTTTTTTTTTTTGCATCATTTCATATCCTGTTTTTATTGGTTTTATTGTGCTTTGTTTTTGGTTTGATTTTACTATACCTGATGGAATGGTCAACTATTCTGAAAGTAACAAGATATATTATAGTAGCTATTGTTTTCATAGTATCTTTCTTTGAAGTTCTGTACCAGTTCTACTGCTTTCTTTTGATTGCTTTTGTTCTGTTAGGTTTTGTTGGATTTTACTACCGTTAAAATAAAAAAATAAGAAAAAAAAGAAAACCTGATACTGCTTTATCAACTAAGTCTATGTAATACCATTCATCTTTATTATCATTTCAACAAGGTTCACCACATCCTTACCTGGAATAGACTTCAAGAAATCACTTCCTTCATCACCCGTAAGAAAAACTCACCATCTTTTAAATTTTTGTCACGCAATTGCAACGATTCAGTGGCATCATCAAGCCCCACCTCCAGTTCTCTTACTGTTTCTACCACATCTGAAGTGACTTCCTCCCCTGAAGTCACCCTTGAGTGCTGTAATCAAACTCCTGTTAGTTCTTAGGAAAACAGCTTTCTTTCTACTCATTTGCTGTAACAGTATCATCATGCTGGTTGGCTGGTTTTCAAGGAAAAGATACCTTGGGAATTTGGCTCTCAGTGTAAGTTTGGTGGCAGCAGCAATTCCTGAAGGTCTTCCCATTGTGGTCACGTGTTGTTAGCCCTTGGTGCTTTGAGGATGATGAAGACAGGGGCTATCGTGAGGAAAAACCCCTGCCTACTGTGGGAATGCCAGGTTGCTGTGATGTGATTTGTTCAGATAAAACTGGAGCGCTGACGAAGTCTGAAGTGACTGCTACATATTTTCCTCAGACAATCTGCGCTGAGGCTCCTGGAGTCAGCGGGAGCCAGGCTGGGGCAGTGGCTGCTGATGGTGATGTTGTGGTGGATTCTGTAACCCAGCCCCTAGCAGAGCTGTGGAGGAGGCTATGCCCACAGTGAGCAGGAGCAACGCTCTCCTGGGGAGGCCTGCAGAAGGATCTTCAATTGCTCTTGCCATGAACATGAGTCTCACTGGATTTCAACACCACCGTATCAGAAAAGCTGAAGACCATTGATTTCTGAGCAAAAATGGATGGATTTCAAGTATATAGAGCGAACACAGCCAGACAGACCAGAGATTTGATCTACGAAGGACGCTGGTGAGCAGATGTTTACCGTGCTACAAACCACAGCAAAGGGCAGGCCTCAGTCCTCGCACAATCAGAGGGATCTCTACCAGCAAGAGGAGGCTCAGAGGACTCAGGCTTCTTGCTTTGGTTTCTGGACCTGAGCCTGACATTTCTTGGCTCCTGGAAATCTTTCATCATCCCAGAACTGGTGTGAGAGAAGTTGTTACACTCATTGCCTCAGGAGTATCTGCAGAAATGATCACTGAATCCCTGGCGTGGTGGTGCACACTTACAATCCCAGCATTCAAGAGGCTGAGGCAGGATTGTTGCAAGTTTGAGGCCAGCCTGGTCTATATAGTGAGAACCCATGATCACTGGAGATTCACTAAAACCTCCCAGCCGACCAGAGGTGAAGAACTAGATGCCACAGATGTCCAGCGGCTTTCACAGATAGTACCAAGTGTTGTGGCATTTTACAGAGCTAGCTTAAGACACAAGATGAAAATTAAATCTCTACAGAACAGGTTGTAGCCATGACAGCAGAGGGAGTGAATGACGCAGCTGCTCTGGAGCTGGCAGACGTTGGAGCCACAATGGGCCAGACTGGCACAGATGTCTGCAGAGAGGCAGCAGGCGTGATCCTGGTAGACGACAACTTCCAAACCATACTGTCTGCAATCCAAGAGGGTTAGGGGAGGTCTTGGTTACTTTTCTCTCCTTGCTGGGACAAAATATGGACACCCAAAATGAAGGAAGGGAAGGGTTATTTAAATCACAGTATGTGGAGGTTTCAGTCCATACTCAGCTGGCTCCAAAGCAGGGTGGCATAGAACAGGGGCAGCACTTCAAGGCAGCAGAAGACAGTAAAAGCAGCCAGAGCAAAAGGGGTGGGGGAAACAAGCCTCTTTTCCTCCTTCATACTGTAAGCAGGCTCCCCCCACCCATCCTGTGCGTGCAGCACTCACACCATCTCCCTGCCCTCCTCTTGCACAGGACGAGGATGTTTACAAAGTGAAAACCCTGGCCCCCGCAGAGTAGCTTAGTCAAACTTCTAAAGTTCTCAAGATGACCCAGTGAACAACCTGGAGCAGTAAGGGCTGTCCTCTACACCCCAGGTTGTAGGGCTGCTGAGTTACTTAGTTAAGCTTCTAGACTTCTTGAGTTGACACAATGTATCAACCATTACAGAAGATTTATACCATTAAAAATTTTGTTAGATTTCAATTGAGCAGGAGTATAGGGGCATTGACTTTAATATCGCTGGCTGCATTAGTGAACCTCCCCAATCCTCCCAGTGCAATACCGATTTTGCACGTCAATATTATTATGGATCGACCCACAGCACTGAGCCTCACAGTGGAGCAAGGGGGCGAAGATGCCATTTGTCAGCCTCCTCGCCACTGGAGGGGCGGCATCCTGACTTAAAACACTTGTGTCACCCATCATCATTATGTGTGGGCAGGAGCTGCTACTGGTGCAACTGCAGTATCTCTCAAGACACTACAATAATCTTCACAGGCTTTGTGTTTGCATTTTTTTAACTTATAATTTTTTATTTTATTAGTACATACTTGCAGTTCATGCAGTTTATAATCATCTTGGGGAGTGGGTACACGTACACACCATAGCTTGTTTCTTTTTTTTTTTAATCCCCTTCTGCTTTCCTCCTCGTCCCCCTTGTTATGGTTTTTGACTAGATGACCCCCCCAAAGCCTCAGGTGGTCACGGAGGCAGGTTATTTGGAGGCAGCTGAATCTAGAGCCTGTGACTGACTTGTGGTCTAGTGCTGGGATTATGTGTGTGAGTGCCGCACTTGCCCTGGGCTGCACACAATGTAAGGGACAGAAAGAGTCTTCTCCCCTTGTACTCTTGTTGCTTTTGCTGTCTTCTGCTGCATGAACTGCTTCTCCTCTGGGATACCCTTCTGCCATGCTACCCTGCCTTGGCTCCAGGTGATTATGGACTGAAACCTCTACAAACTGTGAACTGAATATACCTTTCAGCCTTCCGTCACAGAACCATCAGCCTCCTGATGTGAACTTGCATGGAACCCCGCAGTGAGCGCCAGCCCTTGGACTGGACCCTTCAGCCTCCGGTGTGCAGACACCCTCTGCACTCTTCCCCATCCAACTCTGGCTGACCATCATAAGCCAATCTTGTAACTTCTTATACGTTTGTATATCTTCTGTTATATCTGTTTCTTTAGTAAAACTCTGACTATAACAAAATTGGTACCAGGCGAGTGGGGTCATTGCTGTGACTATACCTGACCATGTGGCCTAAGAGCCTAGGGAATTAATTTGGAAAGGTTTTGAGAAACTGGCTGAAGAAGCAGCCCCCAGGCACTGTAATCTATATTGGAGACTCTGGTCCGAACCTGGAAAATCAGTACTGTGGAAATGCTGCCGGCTAGGATGAGGCTCAGGAGGCGTCTACTGAGAAGGACCGCATTGGCTGCTGGACCCCAGGTGCTGTGTGTCGTGCTCTGGCAGGAAGTTGGTCCGCACTTCACCTGGGTGGCAGAAAAATCTCAATGCAGTCTGCTGCTGGGATGGTGGTATGGTTACTGTTGAGAGCTTTTGGCCAGATCTATGTTGGAAATTAAGAGCAAAGTGCCAGCGGGGTGATTTGAAGCATTCGGCCACAGGGAAAGCTCCAGTGGAGCTGTGGATTGCACGAATGACACAGAGGAGAATGTGGTTGTTGAGAAGAACAGGACAATGGGAAAATGAACTGAAGCACTTCACCTGAAGAGAAGAGTGTGTTTGAAATGCAGGAGATCACTTGAGCCAATTCTTGGTGTTGAAAGTTAAAGGGACAGGTGACCGGCATAGACTCCAGAGAGAGAAAGATGTGCCTCTCGAGAACCTGCCACGTTGGGTCAGAGAGGCTCCAACCAAAAGAAAACTAGTGTGCCTTCTTGGGGGCTGCATGACCGGCGCGGACTCCAGGGAGAGAAAGATGTGTCTCCCATATGCCTACTGGCGCATGGGCTAAGAATCAAGGACACCCCCCTCATAAACAACCTGCTGGTTCGGAGGACTGGCTAACTTGATAGCAACTAAGGTACATAAAGCAACTAAATGCTTGTATTGATTGGTTGATTTTGCAGGCCTGGTGCCGGCAGTCTGAGCATCTCTTGGGAAGATGACAGTATGCAATGTAGCAAAGATGGGGGATTTTCCTCTGTCTTGTCTTCGAGGCCCATTGTTGTTCTCATTGTTTTGCTTTATTTTGATTAACTTTTTTTATGTCATTTCATGTCCTGTTTTTATTGGTTTTATTGTGTTTTGTTTTTGGTTTGATTTTACTATACTTAATGGAATGGTCAACTATTCTGAAAATAACAAGATATACTATAGTAGCTATTATTTTCATAGCGTCTTTCTTTGAAGTTCTGTACCAGTTCTACTGCTTTGTTTAGGTTGACTTTGTTCTGTTGTGTTTTGTTGGATTTTACTATCTTTAAAATAAAATAAATAAATAAGTAAGTAAAATGAAAGTTAATGGGACGCAAGGATTGTGTTTGTATTATCTCTTTAATATGATTTAATGTAGTTTTCAGATATGTTTGTAATCTGGTTAATTAGTCAAAGCATTGTAGTTTTAACACTGAATTTTGATCACCCTTTGAATATTTTGCTTTTGGTGTGGGAATGAGTGCAATAAGAATTGTATGTATGTAATTGCTGTATTGATGTAAATCTGAATAGACCAAGATGTTAACTTTTCAAAAGTCTTCTACTGGAGACTATGGTTTAAGGAAATGTATCTGATTATCAAGCTGACCAGGGGTGGATTATGGTGGATGAACTAATGGTCACCTTGTAACACCCAGCTGAACTGAATCAGCATGGTGCTCGGTGTGGAAGGCCCACCTGAGGAGTGTTACTAGCAACATAAAAAGAAAACTGGAGGCGAAGATGGTGCACTGTGGATTCTCCTGGAGAAGCTTGTCATGCTGGCTTTCTTTGTATGAACTCGGCTGTTATCACCAGAGGAGCTTGGGCCCTCACAGTTGCTGAGGATGAATGCTGTGTTCTTTTTAGGTAAGCTCTGGTCCTTTCTTTGAGCATTGCTTCCTAGCTCCAGTGCAGATCCCTCAGCCTGCTGGCACAGATCTTTCATCCCTCTGGTGTAGACTTTCTAGCTTCCACCACTGACCCTTGGGCCTTCCCAGTGCAGGTCCTTGAACCAGACTTGCATGAGACATTGTCATGGGCTCTAGGTCTTCAGCTGGACTCGTGCAGGACATTGCCATAGGATCCAAGCCCCCCAGCTGGATTCTTTGGGTGTCTAATGTGTGGACAGGTCTCCTGCACTCTTTTGCATTTGACTCTTTGGGTCAATATTATAAAAGAATCTTATAAATTATGTGTCTTGTGTTAAATCCTTTCCCTGGTAAGCCCTCACTACAACACTCTTCCAATTCCCTATCCCATTTTTCATTCTTGTTGAGGGTATCAATCTTAACTCACGTTATGGCATCTCATATTTACATTCATTGAGGTTACTGGGCTCCTATACCTGGCAGGTCTTTATTCTACTTATTTCCCGTTCCCCCCTCCTCGCCCCTTGCCTTGTTCCCTGATCCACTTCCCTACTGCAAGAGATTCACCCCATTGCCCCCGTCTACCAATCCTTTTTCATTCTCTTTGTTTATACTTTGCCTCACTCAAATGAGAGACCATGTGGTATTTAAGCCTGTGTGTATGGTTTATTCCACCCATTATATTTTCCAGGTGCACCCATTTTCCTACAAATATCTCAAGTCTGTCATTTTTTATAGCAGAGTAGTATTCTGTTATGTATAGATACCACATTTTCTTTATCCAGTCATCTGTCGATGTTATACAGAGTGTTTCCAGGATTTAGCTATTATGAATTGTGCTACTATAAACATCAATATGCATGTATCACTGTAGTATGATGAGTTAAGCCCTTTGGGGAAGATCATGGGGATTGCTGGGCCATATGGAGTTTCTCATTTCAGTTCCTTGAGAAATCTCCATACCGATTTCCATAATGTTTGTACTAGTTTATATTTCCACCAGCAATGGAGAAGAGTTCGTTTTTACCACTGCTTCACCAGCATTTGCTATTTCTTTTCTTTCTTGATGATGCATTCTTTCTGGAGTAAGGTGGAATCTTAGCATTTTAATTTGCATTTCTCTAATGCCCAGAGATGTTAAACATTTTTTCATATGTTTTTTGGCCATTCATATTTCTTCTTCTGTAATGTATCTGTTATTTCTCTTTCCCATTTCTTGACTGGATCTTTAATTTTAGGTGGTTTAATTTTTTTTTGAGTTCTTTGTATATTCTAGATATTAGTCCTCTGAGGAGTAGCTGGTAATTTTTTTTCCTACTGTATAGGTTGTATCTTCACTCTACTGATTGATTCTTTTTTTAAAGAGGTTTTAGACTGATACAGTGCCATTTGTTGATTCTTTCTATTATTTCTTGTTTGACTAAGGTTCTGTTTTAAAAATTCTTTCCTACACCTATGTCTTCAAGTGTTTTACCTATTTTATCTTCCAGTAGGTTTAATGCTTTTAATGTTTAGTTCTTTGGTCCATTTGGATTTTAATTCAGCACATGGTGAGAGATGAGGGTCCAGTTTCAATCTTCTGCACACAGATAACCATTTTGCTTAGCACTACTTGTTGAACAGGCTGTCTTTCCTCCCACACATGCTTTTGGCCTCTTTGTTAAAGATCAAATAGCTGAATGTGTCTGGGGCAGTTTCTATGTCCTCAATTCTGTTCCATTGCTCCATGTATCTGTTTTTGTTCCAGTGCCATGATGTTTTTGTCACTTTCGCTTTGTGGTGTAGCTTGAAGTCAGGTATCGTAGGCCTCTTGCTTTGTTCTTATTGCCCAAAATTGCTTTTTCTATCCTGGGTCTCTTCTGGTTACAAATGAATTTTAAGAATTTTTTTTCTAGATCTGTAAAGTACGTTTTTGGTGCTTTGATTGGGACTGCATTGAATCTCTGCAATGATTTTGGAAATGTGGCCATTTTCACAGCATTGATTCTGCCTATCCAGGAGCATGGACATTTTTCTACTTTCTGATGTCCTCTTTGACCTCCTTTTTCAGAGTACTGTAGTTTTCTTTGTAGAGGTCTTTCACTCCCTTTGTTAGGTTAATTCCTAGGTATTTCAATTTTCTTGAAGCTGTTGGGGCACAATTACAGCAGAAAGGCACACTTACAAAATAGCAAACTTATAGGTTCTTCATGGTAAAAAAGAGATCAGTCAGAGGCCTGGGTTCATGCTCCTGCTGCCTGTCACACAGCTGCCCTGCTGACTTCAGCCAGCCTTGATGGTCTGCATCCAGACAATGCACTGAGTCAACTGGGCTGTGTTATTTGCTTCAGTGACCTCAGGCCCAGAACAGATCCAGTCAAGGACAAATTTAACATTGATTTTCTCACAAGAAGCCCCCACTTCTCTTTCCCAGAATGTTCCTGTATTATGATTTTTAAAATTTTCCTTTCAAGTAAATCTATTTAGAATAACCTAACTGACAATGCATGTAACCAATCATGTAATAACCTGCTATCAGCTTTTTTACTTTCTGCTTACAAAGTATACGTAAGTTTCTGTTTCACTCTCAGCCAGTGCTAGTGATTTAAACTAGGTCCCACCAGCCTGCTAGTGTAATAGGCAGCTGCCTTCTAATTCCTCAGTGCAAAGAGTCATCCATTCAGTTTGAGATTGAATTTCCCATAACATTCTGGTGCATTCGGTTGAGAAGAAACCTTGATGACCAGTTAGGTCACTGGTATAGGCCTACTGCTCACTGCCTGGCCTCATCCCCCATCTGTGGACGAGAAGGCATGCTCACTGGACCTGTTCTCGGGGTCTTCCCAGCAGTCAAGGGAGGGAGCCCCTGCACAACAGTGGAGACCTCATTGGACCCTGTGAGGAGTCAGAATGCAATGCAGACCAGGCCTTCAGATAAGGTGGGCCTGCCCCAGGTTATGTCCCACAGTTAACCCAGGTAACTAGCTTGTTGTCACCCCCCACTGTGGGCAAAGAATTGTACCTCAAGATGGCCTAGTCTGTCACCTATTCTGGTTCCAGTCAGATTTGCCCATGGACTTAGGGATAAGAATGTATTAACTTCTGTGTGCCTGTGTGTAAATGTGTGTATATAGGTGTACAAAATAAAATATTTAAGTCCAAGGTCTCCTAGACTCAGCTTGTAACTGGAAAAAAATCAGTTTGAAAACAAAAGCAATTGAAGAAATGATTTTTGCTATAATGAGTAAAGATAAAAAAACAGCTTAGCTTTAATACACCAGAATATACAGGTGGGGTGATGCAGATAGGCCGAGAGAGACAGACAGACAGACAGACAGACAGACGGACTGTACACCTGAAAAGCCAGCTGGCCTGATTGTCTTCTCATCTCAAAGAGAGCAAGGAAACAAGGCAAAGCCCAGGCTCTCCTCCTGGCTACGGCAGCCCCAGCACCAGCCCTGGCTTGACCTCCCCAGCCTAGCACTGTCTGCAGGGATCTGAAAGCTGGAGCAACTCCAGACTGGGGTGAATACCCAAAGTCTGGTCAAACCTCAGGAAGTTTTACGGAAGAAATCAAATTACAAATTTTAACTAATTGATAAATATTCTTTTGGTTTTCAGTTTGAGTTGATGTGCAAAAAGCATTTCTTGTACATTATGAAGTTTTGTTCTTTTGCGTTTTTTTTTACTTTAAAGAGGATAAAACCAAGAAAAATAAAACAGAATAAAACCAATCAAAAATAAACTAGCATAGGTGATATAGGACTTCAAAACCTTATGAAACCAACAATAGTTACCATAAAGCCTTCTCTTGTCTTCAAAATGGCTGTAGATACCTTCAGACATAGTAAACATTGAATAGAACAGAATACAATAGAAACGATAAAACCAAAACAGTGAATGCAATAAAGGATTTCAAAACAAGCCACTAGTAAATTCACAATGGCTACCATAATATGTCTTGTTATCTTACAAATAGCTGCTCATGTCATCAGATTTAACATAATCAAACAAAACAAAAGAGAATAAAACCCACCCCAACAAAACAATGAAAATGATATGGTTTCCTGGAAGGGATCGCTTCCTGGTGAGGCCTGGATCCTGCCCCCCGCAGTCCCCGAATGGCACAGACTCAGGGAGAGAGGCCTGGGTGTGGCTGTCCCCACTCTGGCAGCAGCCGGCCCATGGCACTGGTTTCCAGGCAGGGACCACCTCCTGGTGAGGCCCCAGGTTCTCTCCTCCCACAGTCCGAGAATCCATTACAGAGTTTTGAATTTTCAGAGTTAGCTCGCTCTTTTCTCTAGTCTGTTGTTTTAAAATAAAAACATTGATTCAAGATTACTCAGAGGTCAGTTGGTAGTCAGTTAAGTTTACTATCTGAGGAAAAAAAAGGACACTTTAAAATTCAAGTGGGAGCAACAGTCATGAACTAGGAGGAGAACCAAAAGCCAACCTGCACCCTCCCATGAGCCAGTGGCAGTCCTGGGCCAGGAGGAGAACCAAGAAGCCAACCCATGCCCTCCCATGAGCCAGCAGCAGCTGTGGGCTGGGAGGAGAACCATAAACCATCCTGCACCCTCTTGTGAGCCAGCCAGCATGTGGGCTGAGAGACAAGGGGCTCCTCCTCCTTCCGATAAGCAACCATCTGATTCAGAGGAACACAGGCTGAGATGATAACAACCGAAGTAAAAAACATTAATGCTTGTATTGTTTGATTGACTTTGCAGGCCTAAAACTGGTAGTCTAAGCATCTATTTAGAGGATAATAATATGCAATACAGCAACTATGGGGCATTTCCCTCTGTCTTGTTTTTGAAATCCAATATTGTTCTCACTGTTTTGTCTGGTTCCATTCTATCGTTTTGTTTTATTCCCTTTAAAATAAAAATAAATAAATAAAATAAAATTCAAGCAGCTACAGTCAAGTTTGTTACAAAAGGCTGTAGTAAGTGGGAGAAAAAATATTAAAAAGGCTATGAATGTAAGAGTTATACTCTTGGTATGAGAGGATTCTGTGTGATGAAAGCCTTGTTCTGCTAAAGAGATAAAAAGAGAAATAATAACAAGACTAAAAAGCTTACATAGGTGGAGGAAAGCTTGTGGAATTAGTTTATTAAAAGAAAATATATGTATGGTCACTTGTTAATTTGGCGGAGCTCAGGTTATTTCTTCTAAAAACTCCCATGAGGGAAATGGTCAAATCAACATGAGATGACCAATCAAATAATAGCCTTTTAAAAACTTCTGCGACAGTGCCTGCCTGGCAAGTGCAAGGTTGTGAGTTTGATTCCCAGTACCAAAAAACTAAATAAATAAATAAACAAACAAATAAGATAAAAATTTATGTGGTGTATATGCTGTATGTTACTCTACTCAATGCTAAGATAGACATATAAATGTGTTATAAAGATAATACCATGATCAGCAGGCTGAATTATGTGTGGCCTTAGATCTCAAGTTTTCCTTGTATAACTGTATAACTGTTATCTATTAACATTCTACAGAGATTCAATAGCTAGCATAGCCATGGTTCATAGAAAATAATAGTCCTTTGCTATGCTTTATATTTCAAAGTGCTTGATATTTAGATAAAATTACACTAATCAAACCCACTACAATATTAATGCCACTGATCTTCTCTTCTGGGTGTTCAGCAACTAAAGTTTAGAGGCCAAAAACTAAAAAGGTGGCTGGGCTAAGGAAAAAAAGGCCCCAATTAGTATACATCAGTTTGTTAGTTGCCCACGTACTAGTTCCTGTTCCAGATCTGGTCAGTCTTGTCCCTTGAAAATGGCTGGTCACCGTGACAAGCGGCTGGTCACTATGATGACAGACTGTCAAACTGCTAAAATAAACCTCTTCTGCCTGTAAAGCCAGTTCAAGATCTTTGAGCTGTCAGTGTCCCTGTGATTGCCCTCACCCTCTCAGACTGTTCTGGCCTCTTTATGCTTGCTCAGACTGTTAGTCCCTGGGAGAGGCCAGTCACTTACCAGCCTAAAACACTGGACTCAGTGTCAAGAAAATGGCATTCCTGTTTGCGGTACTTGCTGCAACTTACTTAATCAAGGAGGCAAACAAATTCAGTTTGGAGGCTGGGGATACAGCTCAGTGGCACAGCGCCTGCCTGGCAAGTGTGAGGTCATGAGTTCGATTCCCAGTACGAAAAAAAAAATTCACTTTGAGACACTGAGATGAATGATCCTGTGGCAGGTGTGGAAACAGCACCCAAAGACAAGGGAAAACCGCAGGGAATGACTGATAAGTGACCCTGGCCTCAACATGGCCACCCATAGCCACCTTCCTGGCAGTGTGGAAGGCCCTGGAGGGCTGGGAAACAGTTTGTTTGGAGCCTGAGAATGTCTTGCAAGCTCTAAAAACCATTAAAAGAAAAAGTAAAGGAAACAGCGCCTGTGTGGCTGCTGCAGCTGTGGGATGATAGGGCTGATAAGATGCAGTTAAGCCCACCAGAGATCTCTCAAATAGCCAGCACAGCCGGCACCGCCTCTATGAGACGGGTTCTGTAGGATGCTCAGAGGACGACCCCAGGAGCAGATAATCAGACAGTGATAAACTGGTTGATGCCAGTGACTCACCTGGTTTGGGAGAATCCAGGTGGCCTGCCAGAGCAAGTCACTGTGTGCAATTGAAAACTGTGCCATTTGAAATGAGCACATCGCAGATGATGTGTGCGCTGCAGTACCACAGCCCAGACGAGGATGGGCCGCTGGCACCCATCAAGGACATGACCCTGGCGAGTGGGCTGGCTGATGCATTCAGGTCGGTGACAGCCCTTCTAGTCCCTTCGCAGAGCACCTGATTCGTGATGCTGTTGATGCCCTGGCCAGATGGGAGCTGCGGAAGTAAAATGCCAAGTTGCTAAATACATACTGGGGGTGGACATACACACACGGGCACTTGGCTCAGCACCACAGCGCTGACTCTCCCACGGGTCACATGGGCTGTGCATGTGAAGCAGTACCAGCTGCCTGGAGGCCAAGAGGAGATGGGACAGACTGTCTTAAAATTAAAAAGCATGAGTGATACACCCTACACACAGCCCTTCAAGTATCACCTGTGCAGAAGCCAGACGGGTCATGGTGAATGACTGTGAAGTCTCACCCTGATACTGGTGGTCAGGACCAATTTGCCTTCAACCAGGAAGGCAGGAAATAGGCCTTCCAGATGTTGCCACAGAGCTATTTGCATAGCCTGACTTTGTGTCATGGCCTGGTGGCCCAAGACCTGGCCACCTGGGCCAAGCCATATTCTGGGTCACTGTTTTGTATTGATGATATTATGTTAACCTGATGGTCTTGCAGATTTAAAGGCCACAGTGCACAATCTAAAACAAGCTTTGCTGACATGGGAGTGAACCATAGACAAAGATAAGGTCCAGGGAAATGGCTTGTCTGTCAAATTCTTGGGTACTATATGGTTGAGTAAGACCAGACCCCTGACGATACACCAGTCACAGGTGTGTATGAGCTTGCTAGGTTTTTGGAAGATGTACCACACCTAGCTATCCTGCCATGTTCTTTTTACCAGATGGCCAAAGGAACACAACACAGGGCTGAATAGATGCAGTGGAAGCTGCTTGCTGGACTCAAAGAGGGCTGTAGCACAGGTGCAAGCCCTATGAGTCACTGACCCTAAACTGTCATTTATCCTAACCGTCAATGTGGATGGCACTAGATTTGGCTGAAGTCTGTGACAAAAACAGGGAAAACAGAAACAGCCTGTTGAGCTTTGGTCACAATTATAAAAGCAAGCCAAGAGCTGATATTCCTTGATTAAAAAAAACAACAGTGTCGTCCGCTGCTCTGCATGCCTGTGAGAAATCATGGCACAGATATGCAGACAGCCCATCCCAAGAATGACATGGCACAGGCCCCCTTTCCCACGTGTTGGGGGACAGGCCACCCACAGGGGGCCTCCTTCTCAGCTAGCCTGTCGGCAGCTGAACTGGCAACGGTCTTGGGACCCATGATGTGCACAGTGCAGGAAAGTGGACTACAGGTCTTACCCCTAGTCCCCCTACACAAAAGGAAAAGAGAGGTCTCCAGCTAATGCTGGATATACGGATGGGTCTGGCCATGACCCAGCCCTGCAAGGGACAGCAGTTACTGTCCCATCCAATACAAAAGTACTCTGGTTTGGAACCAAAATAGGCAATGGGCAGAATTGCAGACAATGTGGTTGCTTGTGATACATAAAAAAGACCCCCTGCATGTGTGCACAGACAGCTGGGCCATCTTTGGAGGAATGCCACTCTGGATGCCAGCCTGGGTAGCTCAAAAATGACAGAAACCCAGTCCTGGATTTACTGCTCCAGGATCAATCAGGCTCATCCTGACGACTGTTGGAAGGCCTATCCAGACTGGCCGACCCCTGAAAACCACTCCTAAGAGACAATGCACTCAGAGCCTTGCTCCTGCCACTCCGGAAGCTGGCGGGTCAGTGCACGGCTGAAAACTGAATGGACGTCGCACCCTGGAGTACCTGTCCCGATTGACTGATGTTCTGTTACCCCGGTTGAGTTTTGATTCCCCTTTTCCCACTAATTTTAGGGCTTGCTACAGGACTCTGGGCCGTATCCCCAGAGGACTGGAAGTTTCCCCACAAAAATAACCTTCTCTCTTTTCTACATTGGTGTGACTATTGTACCAGGTACCTTGATCTGTTTTGACAAGTGATAGATCCGATGTATAGTTATTCTGCTTGGCTTCTGATTCCATATCTCCTATTAGCCTCAGTGTTTCTCAGCATTCTCTGGTCCACAACTCCAGCAGACTGGGAGCCCCACAGAAGAGCTGCCTTTCTCCTCTGTTACATAAACATAATTCTTTGGATACTTACCTTCAGCTGTCTACAACCAAAGTAAAAATGACTGCCCTATGTATTATCTGTTTTAAATTCTTAGGAATATACATAAAATTCGGAACACTGAAAATTCCAGTTTTGATTTAAAGATGTAAGTCCCATAACAATAATTAATCAGACCAGGTGGGATTTCTCACAGCCTAAAGTACATCTTTATTTTAATGCATTCCCAGTGCAGGGTAACTTTCCAGACTTGAGAAACTGCCATTATCCTCAGCCTGTGAAGGATTAGATTTGGAACAAGAACACCAGTCCAATAATTAGTATGCCTGCCAGGAATGGTGACAAGTTACAAAAATATTGCCTGCCTCCTTTTTAATCTACATTCTGCTCCAAATGAGATTATGTTATAGACTGGGGTGGGTGTAAATATGATCTGTTAGCTCAGCTTCCCTCTAGCCCAACCTGCCAGAAGAGAACAGGTAACCCCTTACGGTACTCTATTCCAGATCCCTCTCACTGAGATTGGACATCCGGTCACCAGATAAGAGTCCAGATAGATGGATGGGGACTGAACCCATGGTTTGTTTTAAAATTCACAAAGGTCTGGGTACCCCTGCACTCCCATCCCCCATTAAGATGCCTTCCCCAAGAACACAAGCGTCTCCACTGACCCCTGTTCTCATATGGATTACACAGGACCCCTGATTCCTGACCTCCTGCATCTGATTAATGGGGCCTGTTGAGTCCTTCGAGCTGTAAACCCAGACTTAGGCAAAGGCTGTTGGCTCCATGCCTCTCTTTCAGTCCTTTCCTGTTGAGTTTTAGGTCTCACACACAATCATTTTAAACTTAATGCAACTAGTGCTCCTGATCACCTACTCCAGCCCCATCTGACAGTGGTAAGAGGAAACACTTCCCGCTTTTTAGGTTCCAGTGAAGGCCAGAATGCTTCTGCTGACTGCATAGATGCGTTGACTGTCACCCGAGGTTCTCTGGAAGCCCCCCCCCACAACTTTCTTTGTTGGTGCTCATGGGGTTACATCAAGTGTTTGATAGCACTAAAATGAGTCTTTATGCACTTGCTTTCCTGGTACCTGACCTCTCTGTTTACTCAGGACAACAGGGACCTATGCTTACCCATCAATCACATCAAAATGTAACCAATGATAATGCCCATATTGGCTGGGCTGACAATAGTGAGGAGTCTGAGCCGGGTGTGGTGGCGCACGCCTTTAATCCCAGCACTCGGGAGGCTGAGGTAGGAGGAGCGTTGTGAGTTCGAGGCCGGCCTGGGCTACAAAGCGAGCACAAGACGGGCCTGAGCTACATAGTGCGACCCTGCCTCAAAAAACCAGGGCTGGGAGTTTGGCTCAGTGCCTTAAGTGCCTGCCCTGGCAGGTGCGAGGTTGTGAGTTCAATCCCCAGTGCCGCAAAAAAAAAAAAA